>OW679198.1:10338990-10504629 GCA_940337035.1 Agriotes lineatus | reverse complement strand
TATAATCATGATTATACCTATAAATCCCGCTTTTGTATTTCGAGGCACTTAACAACTACTAACAGCTTGCTCGTGTTATCCGCATCTGGCATTACTTCAAGTAAACTTAGACCGTCGGTCGCTGAAGAGAAGTGACAACGTCAGCCAGAAAACTTCCATTAGAATTGCATTGCTCTATGCTGCCCATATTGAATTTGAAGTATGGAACGATCTATAGATTCAATATTCAACATCCTGGTGCTGAATTTACATTTGTTCATAAAAATTCTAGAAAATTTGTTAATTTTCCATTGCAGCTGACACAATAGGCAAACGTTTACAGAAATTATCCAGTTGGGATTTATTTACATTTTCGGGTTTACTTCTAATATCACCGTTCAACATAATTTAGGAAAATGTCTATACACCAATCCGTTTCAATTTCAGTCGATCTTTCACGATTAGTTTCAACGTCAATGTATGCTTAACATACGCGGCAACTGGCAGAATCTACTTCAATTTGGAAATTTGTATTTTACAATCTATAAAAACGTTGCTATTAATTAAGCTTGTTGGATTCCCATCAAACTTTCCAGATTAGTTCTTGAGAGATTCACTTTCTGTTAAACTGTATCTAAAATAAGCGGTTCATTTTCATACATGAAACTGACAACTAAATTTGAAAATTGACAGATTTGAGAATTGTTAGCAATTTCTTTACATCGACAATGTGTACTAAAGTTAATGTAAAAGAAATTCTCATCGGGAAATAGTCTTCCAATATATTCTTCTTGTAGAATAAATACGAAGTATTTATCATGCCCTCGGAATATAACTATTGAGCATATTCAATTATCAAAAGTTTATTTGTTTTTTTATTTATTTTAAAAAAGCGTTCATCTAGATTAGTCTTAACTAATTTTCAGTTACCCATTCTGGTTCCACCTTTATACCACTATGCAACTTAAAGCCCACACAGATTAAATCTTCAAATTCAATTTTAGCAGTGCACAATTCCTCGACGACGGAAACAATTTGTTTAAACATTTCTAGATTAATCTTAAATTCATATCATCGTTCGATATAAGCACGTTGGAGCCAAGTGATAAAAATAAATCAAAAATCAATATAAGGCTATGGGGTATTACGGTCATAATATTTTATTTTGGACGTGTCATATATCTAATATTAAAGTAGGAAATGATGTCAGACTTATCCTTTTGATGTATTATAGAAGCGATGTGAGGCCCATTTAGCTTTCAGTATGAAATCGATATAATTTAGAGATCACTGTTAGATTCTGATTTCAATTAGATCGACCAATAAATAAATTAAAACTATATATTAAAAATTGCCTGTGCCTTCTTGTGTATAACTACTAAGTAAAAATGGTGCATAAATGTTGATGTGCACACACTTAACCACAAGCTTTAGTGATGTAATTAGCACTGCTTTAAAGTGGATTGAGCAAATAGCAGCTCGTTGATGTGCATAAACGCTTATCCTTGCACGATTACTCGATCGGCATCAGAACTGCCCCAACAAACTAATTAGATGTATTGATTTTTGCTCTAATTAATAACCAATTCATTGCCCTCCACTACATGAACTGGGGCAAGAACAAACGAGTTAATTTCGGGGAGCTTGGAAGTAAATACTTTTTTGGGACATCTTTTGCAAAGTTAATGATTTTAACTTGTAACACAGGGTACGCTTAAAAACATGGATATTTGTAGGCCTTCAGAAGCACCTAATTTCTTTATCTAAATTCAGCTAAATCAATATTAAGTATTTGGAAGCCCAAGCTAGTTAATTTATCGGCAAGGAAACAACAGCAAAAATTATGGAAATAAAAAAACACATGAAATGGTTTTAATAACACGAGCTTAAAGAAGGATACCCTAATTTAAAAAAATTCAAACATTCTAACCTACTCATCTTGAGAAAAACCAAAATAAGTAAAGCTTTGCAATAACTTCATGGCATTGGGACAAATGTTATTTCAGCATGAACATTTTAAAATGTATTTTACTAATAACGTAATCTTACCCATGTCTCAGTCACGCCGCTTCCAGAGTGAAAAGAATTCGCTTACCTGAAGAAAATAAAAATTCATTAAAACATAATATTAACAGAAATTCAAAATATAATATCTTTTAAGATATAACTTGCAAATGTTACGTTTCTTGTTAAGTGCACTGATTGCATTCTACATTACAATATGCAATACTTATTACAAAGGCCTCTCGAAAGCGAAGGG
The DNA here is from genome assembly GCA_940337035.1 of Agriotes lineatus. NCBI lineage: Eukaryota > Metazoa > Arthropoda > Insecta > Coleoptera > Elateridae > Agriotes > Agriotes lineatus. The sequence goes on along the minus strand of OW679198.1, from coordinate 10,502,390 downwards.
CATTTATAATTAAATAACCTTATCGCTTCATAAAAACACACTGTTCTGGACGTCAGCGAACGCAAACAAATAAATTAAACCGTGTACTATCTTAATAATTAAAAACACCGTTATATTAAATTCTAAAATACGCAAAATAATTAAATGGACTAGCAGGAAAGGCTACTACCAGAGCCTCGGCAGTAACTAACTCATCTTACGTGCAAAAAATGGGCAACCACGAAACAAGCTACAGCGAAAAACTATGTTAAACTACAATTCCGTAAGTAAAACAACCTCTTACCAGAGCTCTGCCCATTTCAAAATGTATGGAGTTGCAATAGCAAACTCAACCTAATGTGGCTCAAGCCTCTAATACTAAAAAATCCCACTATCAAAAATACCAAAATTTATCGAATCTTCTTCGAAGAATGCCCAGTATCTGCCTCCAGCATCTCAACCCCGCGAATTGTTCGGCGGAATGTTCACCAGTTGCATTCTAGGATTCCCAAAATTCAAATGTTATGCCACGCACGACGACATCGAAGCTCTTCACACCTTGTGGGAAAAACGGCTCCACTCCGGAAGGGAAAAAAATGCAACCACTAGCTCCCCGTGCTAAACGGGTCATATAACCGGAAGGCAAATATGTAGCCGAAATGAATAATTAAATGTTTCAGCATTAAAATCTCCCATAACTATTTAAATTTTTCTAGTTCGTAGTAAGACAATTTTTTAACTGTTACTATTGTAGGGCACATACATTACTGCTTTGTAAGTTGATAGAACACATTTTAAGTCTTAGCTATGTCATTCTTCTATTTATTGGTCTTACTTGTAATAGGTTTTTTAATACATTTGTTTAACACAAAAACCTAGTAGGTACGCCATTCTTACCGACTTAACGTCACTAGAATAAAGTACAGTGAAGTTGTTTTTATCTATTTTCCCTTGTCCTTTCTATATATTTATCTCATTTCCTGGACTGTCGTAACATTAATTTTATAGTTTACTAACTCTCTTGCTACTTGATTCATTTCTTCGTATTTATTTACTCATACTATTATTTTAAATTTGCAGGTGCGCCATTAAAGATCGAAGCCAGGAGCCGCACCAGCCAAACGACCGCCCCATCATACGGAGAAAGTCTAGCATATCGTCGGACTACGCCATTCCCCAAGTACATCTCCAGAACCCTCAGAAGAGCTACTCGTCTTCGGTGGCAGCGCTCAGAGGGTCGTCCGACGACAACGCACTGTACGCTCAACTAAACGCCTTCACATCGCAGAACGGCCCCGATCCCGACAGTTTGGAATCAAATTGCTACAACAAGCCGGCATTGAATGGATACTTCAGGGTGCCCCACGAGAACACAGATCATTCAGATTTTGGGCTAAGTTTGCCGAACTACTACCCCGACAGCGACGTCTCCCTCACGGACATCTCGCTGACCGATAACATTTCGATAAAGGAAGAACCGCGAGAGGCCAGGAAAGGCGACAAGAAGCATCCCAAAGATAACTCGTCCACAAACAATCTCTTCTATCAGGATAACTCATCCCCCGAAGATAACTACGACAACGTGCTTTACCACGACAACATATCCTTCGGCAGGAATTCCTTAGCTGACAAGTACGCCAGGAGTTACTCTAAGCCGCGCACTATCCGTCAATACACTCCTTTCAATCCTGATACCAACAGTTTTTACGAGGGAAAGCCCAGGAGCTTGCCTAATTATACATTGGCATACGAAGAGGAATCGAACTACGACGGGAACATTTACGACACTGTGGAAAAGCCCGAAGAAAAGGCGAAAATATACGAGGAATTAGCTAATATTTCCGGAAGCGAAACGAAGCTAGATTTTGATTACTCGCAATCTGACTTGAACTTCGATGAAATAAACTTAAATAACGATAACATCACAAAGGAGATAGAACCAAATCACATTCAAATCTCGAGTTCGGCCAATTCTTGTTTTGAGAACAATCCTATTTACGACGAAATACCAGGCTCGCCCATTGAGGTTCCAACTGCAAGTCCCTTGATAAACTCGCCAGATATAATACCAACTACAGTGGGTAATACTGAAAGCGAGGTAATTAGAAAACAAGAAGACCTACCGCGAGAAGAATTTAAAATCCCACCAGAGGAAAACATTCAAGAGTTAAATAAAAGCTCTTCGAACAAAAACATTTTGAAAACTTGTGTTCAAGTCCAAGCAGACGACAGAATTTATTCTGTGGTCAGAAAAAGCGAGAAAGATAAAATAAACGAATACAAAACTATTGTTAGTGTTGAAGAGATCAGAAAGGACGAAGGATCTCCCAAAGAAAAAAGACACAGCCACAACTACCTGAGGGAGTTTCTGGAGTCGCAGAAGGGTTCGAGAAAGCCGCTGCAGAACTTCCTCTCCAAGAAGATCTCGAGAGCTTTTGGCGAAGCCAAAAAGAACGTCGACGATTCAAACTTGGTAAACAATCAGTTCCATTCGCTTCCTGACTTATCAATCGGTAAGAATCTGCGCCACTGCGAGAAAATCGACCGCAAACTCAGGAAATGCGAAAAAGTTCCTAATCTTACAAAATCGCCTCCTACGAACAACAACCGCTTCATAGTTAACATTGGCCGCCACTTCGATGTTACTGCTGAAAGCAACATTCCCGTAGACTTCGAGGTTAAAATATCTAAAATCCCTAAGTTGAGGAAGTCCAAATCTGCAGCTACTAAGAACTCTAAACATTCGGGGAACAAGCAACAGGATTTTATAGACGCCGTGAAAAATCTTAACGATTCTTTAAACGGGGTTCCAGTTGTAGACGAGAACCAAAACGTAACGAAACCACACGCTATTGAAATAACAGCGAAATTGGAAGGAAAATGTAAGAGCCAGGGAATTAAACGACTAGGACCTCCTAAGTACAAAAAGCACAAGGATTCCTTGCGTGGCGATTCCAAATCCGAAAAGTCCAAGATAAAGCCTCTCCCTAAAATCAACGAAGTGGTAGAAACAAAAGACACTGAAGAGGATATGGATCCGGAAGCCAATCAAGAGTTTCAGGAAAAACTGGGCACCATGAGGAATTACTGGGGAAAAATGGCGTGCGGTTCGGTGGAATCTCTTGAAGAAAAGGGGGAATGCAACGAAAGTCCTCCAAAGTGTAAGATTGTAGATGTGCAGACCAAAGTGGAAGATGTTATTAGGAAGTTTGAACCAAGGGAAGAAAAAGATGTAGAGAAGCAAGAAAGCATAGTGCACGTAGCCAAGCAAATATTTGAGCCTAAAATCACGCCTGAAAAACCTGAGAAGTTGTCGCCCTTCGTTAAGGAGTCGTGTATATTCTTCGAGAATCCGTATTTCGACAAAAATAGGCTCAATAGTTCGAATTTATTTGAAAGTCTCAATCCCAATATCGTCGAAATAATAGAAAAAGAGGAGAATCGGGATCAAAATAACCAGGAAATCCTCAAATCCAACAAAAATAACCATAACATTAGTAAGTTACCAGTACCGACCAAATTAAACCAGCACAAACCAATTGCTAAATCCAAAAGTACCAATGTCGAGGCAGAATTCGACCACGTCCGCTACAGGGTAATGAAATCGGATTTGTTCCAGAAGAATATATTCGCGAATTGTCAGAAGGAGTCGCAATTTGACGGACTAATGCAATACCTCCAACATTACAGTTTTCAAGAGCTACTAATTGACAACAACATTGTGATAATCGAACCGATTCGGACCAAAGTCACTCATGAAGCGGGCAACGGCGGGAAGACAACCCAGAACATAACCAAATTGCTGCACAAATCCCAGAATGACGACGACGACGACGAGGGGCAGCGTCGCCGCTTCTTCTACCACCCCATCCGGGTGAACAAAGAGATGAACGAGGATGAGCTGCCGAATCCCGACACGGTTAAGTTGGTGAGACAGCTCTTCGAGGGCGGCCTGAAGAAGTCCCACAGCTCGCAGGACCTGGAAAAGCTGACGAAGAAGACTGTGCAGTACCGGACCGTGGACGCAGACAAGGACAACTGCTCGGCAACTGACTCGAATTCGAGTCCTTCCAACCCCTCGGAGCTCGGGAGCAACGATAACCTCTACGATAGCGAATTGTGCTGCGAGCAGCAGTATGTGAGCGAGGACGTCCTGCAGAAAATAAGGGAATGCGGCACCTCTGTGACTTACTACGGAGGAAAGGTGCTGGATAAGAGAAACGGGGGTAAAGCGAACCCGATGACGAGGACTATCATGGAGGAGATCAGAGGGAACCAGGTGCGCGACTGCACCTGCAGTAAAAAGTCTACTCACGCTCTTTCGAGGAAGAACTCCTGCGATCAGGAGCCTGACAACAACAAGGACGCTTATCATGGCATCAAGTTCAAGCTGCTGAAGTCGAATAGCTGCAGCAGCAGGCTGGAGCTGGTGGGCACGCAGAATCTCTCGGAATACAGGCAGAAATTCTTGGAGAAACAGAAGTACCTTATCGATCAAAAGAACCGCGAGAATCAGAGGAAAAATTCTAGTTTTAATGAGACGGACGAGAATTTCATTGAGACCACGACGCTGGAGCTGAAAGCCAATAAAGAAAAACATAACGAGGAAGAGTACGAGCAAAATTCGCCGAAAATAATAGCGACCACGGATAAGAAAATGACGCAATGGGGAAGCGCGACCGAAGAAAAGACCTATAATAACATAAACTTCAGCAAATCCAACCAAAAGGCCAACTACGATTTCCACAATTATGAAAAAATTAAATCGCGCAAGAAGAAGATCGACGATATGGAATTTGAGCCCTACGAAATAGCGTAATTTTAATAATTAAATTATTTTATAACAACGAAGTCAGTAAATTGTTAAAAAGCCTTAGCTTTAAGATATGTATTATATTGCAAGTTACAATTAAGACTTAAATTGCCTAGTATTCGTTCGTCCAATCATTTATTCGCTTTTCTTGAACTGCAAATGATAAAACATGTCAGAAACCATTAACGGTGTGTGGCTTTCAATATGTAATGTGTCTATTGGTTTAAAAATAAATGTTCCAGTTGAAAAATGGTGTTTTTTTTGTACGGAATATAAATGTCCGAGCAGCGATCGAAAAATATTTCTATGCCAGTTGAAACTCTGCAGCGAATAAATTCGAATGCGGGAAAATAAAAATAAAGTGCGGCCGGGCTAAAATAAAATGCGCCTTGGCACGAAACATAATAAGTTTGGCAGGAGACTTTAAAACTTTTGATCTTAATGAGGCGTCTGCATATTTCTTGGTGGATATGTGGAAATAAACAGACTTTAAAATTAGAATCCTAATAAATAACGACACTTTTCAATATAATAAATCGAGCGCGTACAATTTTTCTAAAAGCATGAAACTGTTAATATACAGGGGGTAATAGACAACACGTATCATCTATTTTGTAAGAAAGGTCGTTGCAGCAGTTCAACAATACTTACCAAAGCATAGAGGTACATCACGTGTATCTGCTTTTCGGAGAATTCTATGGAAATTTGGGTCAAGTGAGCTATGATACAGCTCAGTTCTTAACAACAAACACTTCTTGTGGAAATAAGTAAAGTTCTTTATAGGTCTAACTTAAATAAATATTACCTGTTGATATTTGAACTCTAATCGACACAAGGTTATGTCGATGGAAACCAAGTAGAAATTTAATAACGTTAAATTTAAATTAACAGATTTTGTGATCAATTCTGACCTGTCACGGGGATTAATTCCATCATTATTTAGTTTTATTGTTGCCTCCAAGGAAACGGGTGTGGTAGTGTCCAAAATATGTCATTTTTACAATGTTATTAAAGCTATACACGAGCAATAAATTATAGTTTTACATTAACTGCAAATTAATTGATTACACTGTTTATGGCATATGCTAACACATGTTATAATTGACTACGTACACATCTATATACCGACGAACAAATAAAACCTTACAGTTACTTAGAATTTATATCTTCATTTGTTTCAAATTCCAAATCGAAACAATATTATTTATATGCTCGCTCGCTTCTATCATCACTGTATAACCAAATGACTGCTAAATTATGTTTTTTTCTAAATAGTTCTGCGTTACTACGGCTATGTGTTGAGCTAACAAATTAATGAAAACCTGGAAGCCCATCCATCTTTCTTTATTGTTACAACAAACTACTTATTGCCACTTGTATTGGTTTCATAATACGAGTCCGCACTTTTCTCTGTCAAGGTCGAAACCTGCGCAGTTAAAAATCCATAGGTACAGAAACCACATTCATATGTAAATTAACGAGCAACAAGTGTTAAATTTCATATTGCAGAAAAATTGATTGCTAGTTTTTAAGGTAAACCTCATAAATCTTCCAGGAACAATCTAGTCAATGCTACTCCTATGTACGTAACCACAATTTATCTAAAGTCCAAGTTAATTATAATAAACAAACGTATTGCTCTGGTATGTTTTTGAAGCATGTCAAACATTTTTATATTGCACACAAAAAGCCAATCAAGTTTCTAATCACTGCAAACGCAAAATTAACTGAGCACAGTTTGGAATGGTATTCTGAGAATGATACCAACACTCACAAGTCGATGCTGTAATTCAATTCAACCTGCGAATCACCATCAAAATCTAAACTATAAAATCGGTGGTCTCTTTTTTTTTGTATGTTTGTTCGCTATCTCCTCCGAAGATATTGGACCGATTAAATTGTATGATAGCTTAAAATTTTGCTAATTTTTAGACTTAGATCGTAGGCCGCTTTTTATTTTCAAAAAATTACGAAAAAGTAAAGTAAAATTAAATTATAAAACCCTTAATGTTCATATCCCATTATAGCAGCGCCTTATTCAACGAAACATCGTTGGTTCAGTGGTAGAATGCTCGCCTACCACGTGGGCGGCCCGGTTTCGATTCCCGACGAATGCATCCTTTTTTAAATTTATATTAATCTCTCTTAAATTAGCGAACTGAAGCGTAGCTCGGGTGACTCACTAGTCATATATAAATTTGTAGGAATAAATGTAGATTGTTTGAAAACACATTATTCACGAAGAACGTGACTATAGCAAAGTATGTGTTCGCTGGGTTTTCTCATTCCAGAAACGATGTCTCACCAAAGCTTGAAAGGAACTTCCGAATCGGCTTAAAAAAGAAAGAAGCCTTTTCTGATCTTGCGTGCACCACTCTATTGTTTATTTGCGACACAAGACAGAAAAGTATACACTGGAATCATAAATATGTCAAGCACCCACACAAGCAAAAATGATAACACCTGCTAGAAACGTGACGCTGAGTGAATTTTGAAACATGAAAGGTGTTAGGTGTATTGATTTTTTACACAACCAAGAACAAATAATGCTCCTTAGTAAAAAGAGGGAACGACAGAATTAAGTACAAAACTCAGTCGATAAGCTCCGTTGATCTCCACCATGACAATGATAGTGGTAAGCCCCATGTTACGTTCATGATGATGTAAGCGCCTATATTTGCTTTATTTCCTAACGTTAGTCTTAGTGTTACACAGTGTTGCCAGATGTTGTCCTAACACGTAGGAACTTTTTTCAAAAACGAGACGTAGAGGACTTAATATAGACAACAATGTAAGGATTTTCTCGACTGACGAGAGTAAAAAAGAAAACAAAGAGAAATATAATGATAATAAAATCTGAACATCCATACAAAATGTGAAACTGAATACCCAAGAATAACATTTATATTATGTTCACATATAATGTTCTACTTTTGAGTGAATTTGTTATTTTATTATGTTTTTAAAGGGTGTTGTAGGTATATTCCAACTTTTTCATATGGAAATGCAATCTAGAGAAAGCATTGGTAACAAGCATTTTCACTAGATTGAATTGGGTTGGTACATGTTTCTGGTTATTTTTGAAACGTGAAATGTGACTTTCTAATTTGATTTTAACTAGATAAATATTGCACTGAAGACAATTCCAGTTTAAGTATAATAGCCAAACCTACAATTTGAAATAATTAAGATGTCAAACAGTTAACATGAAATCTAACCTCACTGTAAAAATAATAACCAGAAGCGTATATACCAACAATTCATTCTAGCGATAATGTTTGTTACCCATGGTTTCCCTAGAGTTTCGTCATTTGCATTTCGTTTTGAAAAAAAGTGAGTATACCGGGTGACAATGAAACTAGGGCCATGCTTATATCTTCTTTATTTATGAATCGATTTGGATAAAATTTTATACCAAGATACTACACATAACTTCTGATTGCCTAATAGATATAGTCAAAATGACTTCCGGTTTTACCGGAAACGATACTAACTTTGATTTTTTAAATGGAACACCCTGTATATTTTGTTTTTTCTGAATCTACGAGTCAAACTACATATAACAGTCTTGCCAAATTTTAATTTTTTACCATATAATGCCTTGACTTGGAAAAATCTATTCTAATTGACTCTAGCAACTCTTAATAATAACTATTTTATGAATAAGGTCAATAACAAACCTTTAATAAAAGAATATAATTTGCTAAACTCGTTTTTTAAGAACAAGTCACTTTTTTAAATGGCACCTACCAAGGGTCATCTTGTCATTAAACAGCAAATGTAATTACCAATCTAACGATATGCATCATGCACTACTTTATCTTTATCTGAAACTGAAAATTAATTAATTATTTTTTTAAATATTTTTCTGTAATAACTAATAATACCAAAGCAAATTTGGCAACACTGTTGTGTGTAATTTGAGTCGTAGATTCCGAAAACATAAAACATATAGAGTGATCTATTTAAAGAACCAAAGTTAGTGTCACCTCCGGTTTCACCGGAAGTGACACTAACACCTCCGGTTTCACCGGAAGTGACACTAACATTGGTTTTTTAAATAGATTTAAACAAATAATTAATTAATTAATTTTCAGTTTCAGATAAAGATAAAGTAGTGCATGATACATATCGTTAGATTGGTAATTACATTTTCTATCTAATGGCAAGATGGCCCTTAGTAGGTGCCATTTAAAAAAGTGACTTTTTCTTAAAAAACGACTTTAGCAAATTATATTCTTTTATTAAAGATTTGTTATTGACCTCATTCATAAAATAGCTATTATTAAGAGTTGCTAGAGTCAATTAGAATAGATTTTTCCAAGTCAAGGCCTTCTATGGTAAAAAATAAAAATTGAACAAATATTTTTTTGTTTAAAAAATTGAATTTTGGTAAGACTATTATATGTAATTTGACTCGTAGATTCCGAAAAACATAAAATATACAGGGTGCTCCATTTAAAAAATCAAAGTTAGTATCATTTCCGGTAAAACCGGAAGTCACTCATTTTGAGTATATCTATCAGCCAATCAGAAATTATGTCTAGTATCTTGGTATATAATTTTATCCAAATCGATTCATAAATAAAGAAGATATAAACATGGCCCTAGTCTCATTGTCACCCGGTATACAAAATCATGTTTAGGATTACTCCTTTATTCTTCCTATATTTTCGTACTTTTATAATAAAATTTGAATAAAAACTGATTTAGTGCCGTACTTTTGCTATTACTGCGATTTACTACTCTCGTAGGTATTTTTAATAGGTTGAGGAGAAATACTGGTTAAAGGAATTCTGGCAACACTGACCTTTCCCGAAGAGCTACTTAACTGATTATATAGGTTATTTTATTTGCGACAGTTCACGCTGAGTTTAGTTGCAGTGATCCGTTTAGTTTGGGGTTCTCGCATTCCCCCTTCACGAATAATGTGATATTTCCTGATTTTATTAGGCCCCTCAGCGTTATTTTGATTAATTAAGTTTGAGTTCAATATTTATCCATTTCAAATCAAGCGTCTGCTTTGACGTTTGGAGGTAAGGCATATTCCCTAAGTGAGTTGTAGTTTGTGTTAGAAATGGATGCCTGCAACAGGCAGTGTCTCTTGTCCCACTTGTGCGAATTTATTTGCACGGTCATTCACGTTATCACATTGTTCGGCTCATATGGTTGTATATACACGTGGTGTCTGGTATTGTCTTGGTCTATCAGATGCGTTCTGTTGGATTTGGCATGTCGTCTGCTCTACTTCACGAAGTTGTCGTATTGCCGCCGTGACTCCTAAAGCGCTCGCTTAGGAACTTCCTTCTGCTGTCAGGTTTATTAGGATTACTAATTGTGTTTTGGTAAAATCCTTTATAGGTTTTGTATTTTTTAATCGAAAGACTTCCAGTCCGAGCTCGCGAAAAGAAAACTAATCACTGAACTAAATTGTTATCGTTGGTTACTTAAATTAAATTTAGGGAAAACACCATTTGGGTGTTCTTACGCATTTTTCATTCCATTTTAAATGGTTTTCATTAATTAGCATCTCCTTATATACATCATATACCTAGAACTGGAGACGATTCACTACACCGATTTAAACCTGAGATAAGTGTTTTCGAATGCGTTTCTCGTCTGTACACTAATTGTGTCTTACTGTTTCAGGGCTTCTTTGTACTTACGACTTTTCTTTGTACTTAGGGCTTTTTTGGATTGGAATTTCTAATCAATTTTGGCCCCTTTTTACACTTCCATTCGTAGGATGCTGGATTCAACAGATAAGCCACAACCTTTAAATTAAATAAGTATTTTGCCGCAATTCGTGACTTGATTATGTTTCTGAGCACACGATATTTAAATTTTCATGATTATGCCGGATTTACTATTTATTGATATCTTGATTTATTAGCGATTTATATTTCTCTTTCCTACGTACCTCGCGCTTTGTTTATGTATGCGTTGAGCTTACTTTTAAAATTAAATTACGTACGTTATGCTGTGAACGCTACCTGTACACGTCGTTGGTTTGATATTGCGTTCGACTAAATTACTTGAGTACCTGGTCTTTCGATATATCATATGTTTATCTCTTTCTTACTCAAGCAGAGTTATTTTCTTGTTCATGTTATCTCATTGCTGTTATATATAATTGTGGCCCCATCGGTATTTTTAACGTGTATTGATGTGAGATAGGTGATTTTCCAGTTGAATGCATTTAAAATGGGTTTATTTATTTATTTTTTTTTAATATAATGTAGTAGGGAAGATAAAAACAAACGTTCGACTGATTACATGTATGCATGTGTCTATAAGATCACTGTAAAGGGTAGTTGTGTGCCTGTATCACAACAGATTTTTTTTGTACTTCCGCCTACGCAAAATACAGTCACAGAATTGAAATGGAAATACATATTTTCTGCAGTCCGGATTTATCCCCATGTGATTACCACCTTTTTGGACCATTTGAAGAAGCATTAGCAGCAGTGAGATTTGAAAATGATGATTAAGCGATAATTTTACGCAAAAGTGACTTCCATTTTGGAGATACTATAAAGTTACCGAACAGATTATGTAAATACGATCAGTTAGAGGGGGTGTACGTCAAACATTAGCAATATGTACTTGTTTTATTAATGTCACCTCAATAAAGTAGGAGTATTATATTAAAATTACAGTTCGTATCTTACCTATTCTCGTATTTGTTAGAATACGTAATCACTCTTGCAGTCTTCTTCAGACGGTAATCGCTTAATAAAATACGCTTCAGAGCTTCGACATGAACTTCCAAACAGAATAATTGACGAATGGCTTTAAATAAGGTCGAGAAGCTATGGAGATTTAATACTAAAACGCTAGAATAGAAGTATTGGGAATTTTAGTCTTATAAGTATATCTGAAAATCGATAAATATGTGATACAGCGACAAAGCACAATATTTCATTGCTCTCGGCGAAACATTTGTAAAATATGTACGGAAATATATTCATACTCCCCTACTTTGAAGGAATGCCTTCACGAATAAAACGACAGGGAAAATAAAATCTTTCCGTGCATGTCTTCCTTGTGAACAGCCAAAGCTGTACAGACACCTTCAATACAGATTTCAGAATCAATAATCCTTAATATTCTCGTCGGCTTTCGCCTATCTATGAATTACTAATAATTAGTTGAGGAATGTAATTACTACAGATGCGCAATTAATTATTTCAGCTTGCTCTCCTGACATTTTGAAATACGTTATAAAATTGTGTTAACTTCAAGAGCGCGTTGTCTTTCTACATACACATACGATATTCTTTGGCTTTATGTGCCGTACTTCTTGTGAACTCAAACAAGGATTTTTATAATAATTATGTTAGGTTGCTGACTGCTAAACCTTTTTGGTCCGTGTTGTTAAGATACCTTGTGAACAAAAATAATAAGGCAGGTTTGATTTTTTGCTATTTCTGCAATCCTGCAAATTAACATTTCGCAAAACATTGAAGCTTGGTGCCAAACATCTGTGCAAAATAGCGTAACGTTAATTGTCCATTCAAGGACAGTCAACGTGGAGTCGGTGACGCAAGACCGGCCGAAGGGGTGTGGCTGTGATGCTTCAGGTCGGGAATGAAAGGAGACCAAGTTTTAATCAGTCTAACACCATCTTCCCTCTTCATACTATTTGAATGTCTATTTCTATAGCTTCACATATCATTCATGAAAGGTACTGAGGTACTCAGTATGTGCACGATTAGTGCTCGCGTCATGCATGGAGATTTTATAAAAAGTAAGAGTTGAATATGAAAATGGGAAGAAACGTGCAACGTTCGAAGAGATGCTATCTACATTCAAATCCTAAAACTGTTTCATTTTCATCATCGACTAAAAAACTCTTAACAAACCTGCGGAAATGAGTTAGTAGTATGCTAGAAAACAAAAATGAAATAGATGGAAGTGAAACTTGCCCCCAAAGCAATTATGAGGTTACTCTTCTTCCTCCTCGTAGTAGGTTTTATCCCCTGTTCTAGTAAACATTGTATTAATGTTACTCCGGGATTGCAAATTAGATTTACGATGACATAATTATATTGTGATGTTCTCTTTCGAAATTAACTACAAATCCAGCCAATAGTACGCTAACTGTCACCATGGCAGTTTTGGAGGCTTCTATTGTAGCCACATTCTGCGTAAGTCTCCATTACACAGTGAACGTGCACACTATATTTTTATCCAAAAACAAGACAAAATATAAAAAATATTTATTATTTTTTCGTTATCTCCATATTTTTTTATTTATTGGAGTTAGGACAGATAAAACAGTAACCTTCCATTTCTGACAATTTTTTAATCATGCAAGTAATATGATACATACTCTAATTTTTGTTGTTATTTCTAAAATTGAGGTTATGTAACTCTAAGTTAGGTAATCAATCAATTATGTGACGACATACGTCAGTCAATTAAAAAACTACAAGAATCACACCTGAGGTAACACGAAAGCAGCAGTAGCGCTAAGATACAAGATTTAGAACATAATTTGATTTTAGGCACAGAAACAGTTTGCGAGAAAGTTCGACAAAACATATATTACTTATACTTTCCTCAGTCCAGAGTATTTACTAAACATATTCAAGGTTTTACACTTATTACTACCTATGATAGTTAAACAAACATCTATAAAGTGCTACTTGCGAGTTATTGATAAAAATCTAAAAAAATATTTAAGATAAAACACCAAATGAAGTGCACGATAAAGAGAAACTGCATTTAAAACAAACACTTTAAAGTAAGTATCTCTAAAAAATACTGATTACATTGCAGTAGTCAACAACTGCTTGACATGCACAGCACGTCTGTACTTATCAAGACTACATTTGAACTTATCGTTAGTAAATTCATATTTTAATAATTTAACTCCGCCAACAATAGCACAAACTATGGCTGCTGGTTCCAAGCCCGCCACCCATAAAACAATTACAGGCAAAAATGCCAACAGAAGATAACGAATTTCGGATGTTGGAATATTCAAAGTATTAACAACAAGTACCACAAAGGTTTTAGCATCCAAAAAATAAAGAAAATATATTAGAAATTGGACAGCTGTCAATGAATGGTTAATCGCCTTGAAACGAAATGACCATGCAAATGAAAATATTAAGGATCAGTTTATTGAAAACTTAACGTTGTTGTTAGATAAAGAAGCAAATGGTAAAGTGCTAGTATTACTAGGCGATTTCAATGAACGGGTAGGAAGAAAAATACAAAACAATATAGTCGGACGACATTCTGAGAATGTAGAAAACGATCATTCTTTACAAGTTTGGGATCACTACAACTTTAAGATAAAATGAAGGGATTTTCCGAGTACAAGAACATTCACAACTACACTTGGGTCCAGCCCATAAAAGGACAAAAATCTATAATTGATTACATAATTTTCAAACAATGTTCCCCATTACAGTATCAGATGTATACGTGTAAAGCTCAACAGATATTAGCTTGCATGTCGATCTGCGCAGCGTGAGAAAGACAGCACTAGGATGAAGAAAGACAAGCTGAGTTCGACCGATGCTGTCGCTCCACTGAGCCAACTTACTCGAATGTACATGTGATATTCAAAGTTGGGCGACTACAAATGAGCTGTCGCTACTGCACTATTTCGGCTACTGCGCATCGTTTACCCACATACTATTTTCATATACCCACTGTGTTTCCTCAAACATAACCAATCCTACTAAAGCGTATTACGCTTCTAGATCATGTAAGAAAGCAAATAGAAAGAATAATGCAAGTTACGACATCACTCTTAGAAGCAATTGAAATAAAACAACTTAAATCGTACGGTCACGTGCAAGGAATACGTACAAATACTCGTATACCGTCGCAACGATATAGAACTAGCTACCAACATACAGAAAGAAAGGGAAAAACCAAGAAAAAGAGGAACGGAAGGGTAATGATGCGGTAGACGGTCATTACAGTTGTAAAAACCACTCACATAATAACATTTTATTTAAAATTCCACCTTTAGACTGTTCGCTAGCTTTTAAAACATCGTGAAAAGTGTATAAAACGGTAATTGTATTATCAAAGATCATTGGGCTCCTACATGAAAAAAGTAAGGCACATTTTTTTATATATATGTACGGATACCGAAACGTCCTGCCAACACATTCAGAATGGCGTCGATTCAAAATTATGATCATTTATATTTTAACAGTATTTACTCGATGTTCTCTATTTTGTTGTATTGCTAATATTTATGTCTACCTAACCCGTAAGACCTAAAAACCTAAAAATTGTAATGAATCTTTGATCCACTGTATCTATAGAGGTCCATTTTGTGCTAATTAGAAGGAAGTTATTTATCTCTTTGATTACTACAGTTGAAAAACTTAAATTATCAACTTTTGCGGAGAGACAGCGTTCTTCAAACGACGGTATGTTCTGGATACTATATTTCCTATGCCAGTTGGATACTGTACATTGTACAAGCCGTTTCGGTGCTGAAAACTATAAATAGTTATCTGAAAGCATACAACTGCATAATACAGAGAGGGTAGAGGTGATAGCACTGTTAAAATGTGCTTAGGCCTTAATCCATAGAGGACCTATGAAATAGCCTACAGTAACTGCATGAAGCAGCCTCTTTACAGAGAGAAGTACTAAATGACATTCCTGAATCGAGTTATTTACATTTTACGGAAAAACAGTTAATCGTGCATAAAACTTGGTACGAAGACAAAATAGCGAGGATATAAGTTGTCCTCCAACTAAAAAAAAAAGATGAGAATGTGCAAGCTCCTTATTGATACTTCGGCACATTGTTGAGATAGAGTGGTTTTTATTACGCCCTAATTTAGTCTTCCTAATCTGTTGAAATGGGGTTTTCAGTGTGGTATGCTCGTTATCATACTGTGTTATACATTAACTGGTCATACATGCTATGGCATCGGCTCCAAAGGATTCGTAAGGGAGACGGGAATTCATTATTGCTAAGCCTAGAGAAAATCGGTTTAAAATCGAGTCAGCGATTTAGCCGGATTTAGCAATGCCTATCGTTAGCGGAGAATGCGAATGGGACAGAGAACTCCTTTAATGTGCCATTTCATATTCAAAGGAGACAATGGATAGAAATTTGTAACCGAATAATTTAAAAAAATAGACATCCGCGACTAAGATTCGAACGTGTGACCGTAAGCTCGGCAACCCAGCTCTACCACTACACCGCATTACACCATTCTGTCGGCGTAGCTACGCTACCGGTTAATGGCTATTACCAAGGCGGTCTATATTGTTCCAGGCCATGACACTGGCTCTGTTGTCAGATTGTGTGCTAGGCCATTCCAAGACACACTGAGTTTTGTTTGTTTGAAATATATTTGACATTAAAAACTATTTTGACAAGGCAGTTCATATAAGTTACAAAACTGCCTTTGAAGTGTTTCCTACCAAGCTACAAGTCAATTTACGCTTCATCAGCTGCTCCATATGTTAGCTTGTTGAAGTTTCCATCTAATGGAACGGTGGCACAAACAAGGAAAGACATTTTGCATTTAAAGAACTGGCGGATTTGAAAGGCTAGTGATGTGTATGAAAATCACTTGAAAAGAGCGTATATAAAGCGTAATAAGATGAACACTTGTTCTGACCGCAATATCACAAGCTTACAAGCAAGTTTGTAAGGGAAGATAGACGGTCGGCCTTACCTTTTGGCGAAAGTTATATTGGTTATTTTGCCGGCTGGTAACTATCGGCCTAGTTGGGCTAGCTCGCCGCGAGGGTCGCAGGGTTCCAGCTATGCTGAAAGAGAATACAAAAAAAAAGGAGTGGGCGCCAGGTCCTAGACTCAGATCCAATTCCTTGTGCCGGACCTTACACAAGGTCGAAGATAAAAACCAGCAAGTCAAAAAAAAATAAGCAAATCAACAACCAATGAATAGATCACAGCTTCATTTTAAATATTGGTGGGTACTATAGTGCATCGCAAACCCGCAAACATATAAGTATAGATCATTTAAAAAAAAGAGAATATTGCTAATCATCGACAATACTAGATTTTCAAAAATATAAACTAAATATAAGTACATAGAAAAACAATAAAGGGGGCTATTAATATATATGAATAGGCTAACGCATTAAAACATTTCGAGCATAAAATAAAATAACGCGAGGTTTAAAGGAAGCGTAGCGAATATTGACTTACCAAAAAAAAAAAAACTAGAATAGACCCCGTGAGGCAGGGCAAAGCAGAGCCAGGTTATCAATTTTGAAGAAATTACTGTTTTAGATAAAGTAAAAGTAGTAGCAATGGAAAATTAGGTACCTACACTAGGATGTAAATAACAGTGATTTTATAGATTTTTTTCAACTGACATGTATCACAATGACAGGAATAGTTCACGAACAGATTGTTCATTGAGTGACAAAAACTAGTATTTTTTTGTTAAAGGTTGGCAAAGCCATGTTGCCAGATTGTGGTAGGCCATTCCAAAGGTCACTTTATAGGCCCAGTGGCATGGCCTGGAACAATATAGACCGTCTTGCTATTACTGATATCACAAATACAAATCGACAAACGCATACAAAGAAAAACTACTGATGTTGTTCTCGAGATACAATGTTTACATCCATCTGGCGGAACACCTTCACTAAACTTAATTTTCCGACTTTCCTTTAACGCCAAAGCGATTGCTATCTTCACAAAAATTATGCAGTTTTATGAGACCTTTCATATAAGTTTAGATTTTGATTGAGTGGTTGCGGCAAAAATCCTAAATTAGTAAAAAACAGTTGAACCCGAATGTAATACTTCGGCAGGTTATGCATAAGTAAAAGTGGTTATCAGATGATGATAAACCGAAGTAAGAGTCAATGGCCTGTAGTACAAATGACCGCCATTTTGAAACGAGGCTGTTTTGAAACAATGCCATTTTTAAAGTAACTCCAATGCTTTATGGTATCCCCAGGGATATACAAACAGGAAAAACCAGTTGCTTTCTTCACTAAGGAGCACACGGGACATACTTTTTGAGCTTACGGCACGGTTGTTCATTGATATAACGTATACAATTTGAAAAGTTGTAGCTTTTTTTGCTACTATATTATTCAACGTGTTAATCAACTTAAACACCCATGCTTAGTATTGCACACGTTAATCGAGCCATATAAATATGGCTCGATAACCAATGTAGGCGTGCGTTTTTGGTGCACGAAAACGGAAACGTCGAAATTGAAACTAGCTGTAATATCTCGTGCTAGAAATTTAGTAGTAAATAGTTTTGTAACAATCGTGCCTGCGAATTAGCAAGATTTAAGCGTGTTCCCCAAAGGAACGTGAACAAGTTGGTAAAACATAAAATTCAAAAATTTAATAACATTCTATTCCAACCGTTTATATCAATTACGCTCCGGAAAGACAACATTTTTAATAACCTTAATCCATTTATTCAACTTCATTGCGAATAAGTTACTGTTTCAAATATCTTGCTCGACTATCGTTAGGAGTTGAAGTAGATCCTGATATTGCAATTATTATAGATGAATCCACAAAACAGCTCCAATTAGCTTTATTAACTAATTTAATTACTAGACGTTTAACGAGTTTATATTACATATAAGTGAATGAGAAATGAACAGGAAAATCGTGATATGTGAAGCAATTAAAAAAATAGGAAATCCAAATTGTACCTGCTGCAAGAAGTGTGATATTTGATTTTGACGTCGTTTCCGAAATTGAGGCTATGTAACCATTAGTAAATGAACATGCGATGACATTTAGAAACACCATAGTTTCAGACAACATATTGTTGAGATATTCGACGTATTAATTACTATATAAAAAAATGATTACTTAGAAAGGTAAAATTGAATTATTTAATCATTGCGTGTAAATGTCACATAAAATGGCGGAGTAATGATCTGCTCCAAAGTCATACCAACTTACAGTGTTTTAAACACCGCGTGTGGTAGTGTGATAAAAGTATTCAAGTTTCCTTAAGGACAGCTGTAATTATAGTCAGGTCTATTGTCTATTTAAAAACTACTACCTATACCATATTTTACAAATATTAAAAGCAGTAACTACTGTGTGCATATGCTTTGCTGGTTTCACTTTAACGATCTTAAGAAAATTCGAGCTTCTACGATCAGTATATTGATACACAACGCAATTTTCTTGAACAGTGCTTTATACAATCATTTATAAATAAAACTAACATAGAGAACTTTCAGTATAAACATTAAAATGTTATTATGCAAAATAAAAACATTGAAATCATTAACATTCCCAATAACCTGCCAAGGGCATTAATTGTGCCAGTCACAAACACTGTATTCAGTCCCAAAACTATGCAATATCACCACCTGAAAGGTTTTTCTTTTTCTAAAATAAATTTGTAGTTTTACAAAAATCACGAACGTTGCTACTTCGTTGGAATAATTAGGAACTGAAATAAGTACTGGTACCTCTCGCCTGCGTTGATTATTTTCATACTTAAAAGATAAGCCACCTTGTATTTTCGATAATGTATTATTGCAAATTAGATTTATGCAGTGTATTCTACAATAACAAAAACTTGCAGGGCAGTCCCTGTGCGTGCATCGATGAAATTTCGCGAGAGTGGCGTTTCATAGGAAACCCGCAACCTAGATTAATACGCTATGGGCCGGTTGCAGAAAGCAACGTTAAGTCTGGTGTTAGCTAACATCGCGTCAAAGTGAACAAAAACGAATCAAATCTCAAATGCTTATGGTAACTAATACATTAGTAAACAAAATTTGATGCGATTTTGTTCACTTTGACGCGATGTTAGCTAACACCAGACTATTGCTCGCGTGAGAATGTGAGAAAATTGTGAGATAAAGATAACAAATACAAATTTCCCAAGTGCAATAGAGAGGCTTTTGGGGTGTAATGGCACTGCTGTAAAGACAACTTATTGTTAGATTGTGGTTTTATCTCCAGTTAAAGAAAATTGTGCGACAAGGATAGATATAAAAAAATCACTAATTGCGGTACCTCACACTTTAGTGTGTTGATCTAGTGACCTTATTGAATTCTATAGTCGCACGCCAGTTTTAACGGGCAGCGCTCGTACTGTGAATCCAGACGTATATTGTGGGAATTCACCCTAACATATTCTAAGTTAATTACATGCGTCCTAAAAGGAACTGGCAGTATTTAACGTGTAATGTATAGGTTTCAAGTGCAGCCAATACCGTTTGCGTTCCCATGACGCCTTCTTCATAGCGTACAAAGTAAGTAGGCTAATTACGACAACTATAGTTATTTATGAATTAAGGGCATTATTATGATGTTTATGCGCGAGGGCGACGAGTTTAAAAGGTCGAGGGCCGCTAGGCCCGAGAGTTTTTAAGTCGCCAGAGGGCATAGACATCAAGTAATGCCCGTGGTACATACAATACTTTATGTCTTACCCCCAGTTCTATACCTTGGAGAACAATAATTTAATATTGATATGATTGAAGTTTATCGTGACGAGTGGTCTGTGAATTTGGTAACTAGGGAAAGTATCCAAACAACCAAAAGTTTGTTTTGCACAAAACGCTGACAGAACGAAATACAAAATGATGAATAACGGAGAAATTATTGAAATTCCCAAAGAAATTCTCGAAAGAGCAGCGAGAGCAACGGAAAATATATTACCCCGAAAGTCAAAAGGATTGTACGAAGTGGAATTTGACAAATTTCAAGAATGGATGGTAGACAATGGTGTTGCACTCATTAATGAAACAGTTTTGTTGGGATATTTTGAAGAATTGGTATGTCTCACACTGTTATTATCATTATGGTAATTTGTTTACTTATTTACAGTCTGGAAAGTTTGCTGCAAACTCGCTCTGGACAAAGTTTTCTATGCTCAAGAAAACAGTACTACTGAACCAAAATATTGACATTGGAAAATACCCCAAGTTAGTAGCTTTTTTAAAACAAAGATCTAAAGGATATGAACCAAAAAAATCGAAGGTTTTAACTCGAGAGGAAGTGATAAAGTTTATTCAGGAAGCACCAAACGAAACGTTTCTGATGATGAAAGTGGCGCTGTTATTTGGGGTGTTTGGAGGTTGCAGGCGGGAAGAATTAGTGAATATGTTAATTAATCATATAGACGACAGGGGTGAAGTCATTGTTGTGACCATACCCGAAACAAAAACCGACAAGAAACGTATTTTTACCATTATTGATGACGAAACAATGGGTTCTTTGAAGCTGATAAGAAAATATGGATCGTTGCGACCACACGGCTTACGGAGGTACTTCGTAAATTATAGAAACGGCCGCTGTTGTGCTCAGGTTGTTGGAAAAAATACATTTGGAAAGATTCCTGCTACCATAGCTAAATATTTAAATTTGAAAGATGCCGACCAATACACAGGTCATTGTTTGCGAAGAACATCAGCCACCTTACTAGCGGACGCAGGAGCCAGTATGACTACATTAAAAAGACATGGCGGCTGGAGGAGTTCGAGCGTTGTGGAAGGATATTTAGAAGACAGTATCGCATCCAAAAATAAAGTCGCCAAACTTCTAGCTGGAGGGTCTTCAATATCAAATACCGCAACCTTACAATTAGACGGGAAAAGTGTTTCTATTACTGGTACATTTAATAATTGTTCTTTCATTGTAAATGAAAATAAATAAAATGACAAATGTCAACTTCGTGTTTGTATTGTATTAATCTATTTAAAACTATAGCAACCCTTAATGCCCTAGAGCATAATCATCCTTTTTATGCCCGCGTATCGAAGTTGTTAAGAGCTAATAAGGTACTGGTAAGACATAAAATATTTATTGGCATTAATTATGAAGTCGTTACTTCAGCCTGTCGTCGTTGAGACGACAAAGACAGCGAAAAGGATATAGTCCAGTCGTTGAAGGTAAAAATATGCTATTACCTCAGAAATCTTTGAACCTTGACCGATTGACGTGAAATTTGGTGAGTGGTTAGGGGATGGCTCAAGGAGCAAAAGTGACATAGCGCCGATGTGCGCTTTTACCCTGAGAGTGGATGCCACCCCTTCTCGGGGGTGGAAATTGTTCACTCAAAATAACCCCGGAAATGGATAGAGGGACAAATTCTAAGTAAAAAATGTTCTATATAGTTTTTTCGATAGATCGATATTTTTCGAGCTATTCGCGATTGAAAACTTAGATTTTTCGTTACAAAAATGCATGTTGAAGTCGAAAACTTCGCGTTCTATCAAATAAGTTGCAATAACCAAAAATGAATCTTAGAAAACAGCAAAGAGATTGGTTGTTTTATGAATGCTCTAGGTCCAAAATAAAAAAAGTTATGGCTCGTTGAAGAAGATTTTTTTCCTGCAACAAATTCCAAAGAACCTAGATAATGGGCAGCACCATATAAAAAAGGTTTGCAATTCTTTATACGTTTAAAATATAAATTACCTTCGTTAATTTACTCAGTTCTTTATTTATATATGTGGATCAAGACGAAATCTTTAGTTTTATTAATAGTTCTTTATTTATTTAAGTTATAGTGGAGCAACAGGCTAAGATGGGTTCTGTTACAGCCCACACAGCTCACATACAATACAACTAACTAATTGGTGGGATTCCACTTCTTAAGAAAAAAATAGATTCATAAGAAGAAATATGTGGTTTTATAATATATGAGCCTAAACCTAGTTTTCCAGTAAACGGCATGATAATATCTTTGAAATAAAATTGCTAATAATTAAAAATTGCAAAACAAAAAATATATTATACGAAGGTGAGTCAATAATTATCCGCAATGTTGTTATACAATTTATTTCCATAAAAATAGAGACCTTACAATAACATAATTTTTCAACATAGCCCCATTGCTTTTCAGCGCACTTAGTCTATTGTTGCACAAGCATCTTTATGCCCTCAGGACAAAATCGACAGTAAGCTGTAAGGATTGTTTGAAAATCAACGCTGCCACTGGATTTGGCGTGCACAAATAAGAGCAAGGAATTAGCACGCTAAAAACAGCGATGGGAAGAACAGCTCGGTTTGACTAGTTTACCAGCAATTATCGAACAGAGAGCTTATGTTGTAAAGTGAGCGCAGCGCGGGACAGTGACCTTCATTTTTAAACTTGACTATGAACCGTGAAGCTAAGGATTTTTGTGTTTGACATGTGAGTGTACCGTACCGTAAATGTGGCTGTTTGGTGAAGGCTTACCATACCGCTTTGACATATTTAGGACGATTATCAGATCTACCCAACTACCCCAAAACGCAGGCTACTATAGCGAATCCCGTTCGTCTTAAATAAAGCATAGCACACATTTCATATCGATCTCTGATCGGATTTAAAGAAACCACTATCGGCCATCGAAGCATTGTATCGACGCATCACTAAAGAAACATTCCGTATATCGTGTGTGGATTGACGCTGATTGCTCGTACTATTTGAACTACCGTTGTCCATTCTTCTAACGAACTATGGAGAAAGTCTTCCTCTACATCGCGTGCAGATTGACACCGGTTTCGTGATAAACTTGCTGTGCTTTTTGCTTCCATTTTCGAGCCGTGAGCTCCCTTTCATTTCAGCCTACGACCTGCCACCACACCACCGAGACACAGAACACACTTTCAGGTTTCTACAGGTTATAAACTGGGGTTCTCCTGTAGCAAAATGCTCATGCACCGCTTTTTACAGATGTGATAGTATGAAAGACTAACCAATAAACTTGGAATTTCTGAGAGATTTCCACTTCGTTTTGAGGGCATAAAGAAACTTGTGCAACGATGGACTGTGTAAGTTGAAAAACAATTGCCTATGTTGAAAAATGCTGTTATTAGAAGTTAATTTCTCTATTTTTATGGAAATAAATTGTATAGCTGCATTGCGGATAATTATTCACTCGCCCTCGTATACGTCCAGTATAAAGTTTACTACATAATTTTCAAAGTTTAAATCCCCTGAGGTTGTGCTAACTGCCCTGCAAAGACTCCAAAAAACTTCAATATATGCAATGCACTCCACTTTGCACAATAGAAGTCCACGACAAGAATCTTCGGTTGCAAGTGGAGATATCATATTTTTAATGCAGTAGAAACGAATAAATTGTAGCCGTTAGTTACGCACAAATACATTTAGATAAATAACAAGTCTAACACCATAGTCACCTATTTTCCAGTTTATTGGCTGTAAATAATTATGTGAATCTTAGATCAGACACATTTGGGTCAAGCTGCTACAAGTTCTCCCGCTAACTCCAGGGTTATGGATTATGCAGTTACACTACATCGCATATACTTAGTTACGCAAATTCTCAACCTTCCTCTGGCAAGTTTTCCGCTGCAAGTTACCTTGCGAAACGTATTCTGATAAATAACAAACTAACAAGTGTTTATTTGAATAAGTGGTCTAATTAGATTATGAATCGTTGAAGTTGAAGTAATGTTGTAATTATATTCTATGGTTGGACATGTAACTTTATATTTACTTAAATATTTGCTTCAAAAAATACACAAACTATTCATCGTAGAAAGTCATTATTCTTATTATAAGCCACGACGTACATAAACAACGATTACAGGAACCCTTTTTGGATGCCAGCTGGGGGCTTGCCTGTTATCAAGCTACTGCTACGGGGATATTAATAAATGTGGTAGAATGGCGATACATTTTAAGGAAATAAATGTAATGAACTGGTCGAAAACCAGCCAATATGCCAAACAGCATTATTTTAGTCCTGCCAGATGGGAATGGTCTTAAACCTCGTGTCCGTTAGGCGGATGATTACAAATACGACATACATAGGCGGCGTAAATATCATTTACCATAAGCATCGTAATTAGTGTGTATCAGATGGATCATGATGCATGTGCATCAATTACATATTGCACGGATGATTTTAGCAATAATGCAGTAAAAACAATAGCCAAATTGAGAACAGAGACTGGCTTTCAGTGTGGAACGGTTTTCCAACCAAGGAATGACATCGGCGGGAAGCTTAAGAAGTGACAACCCAGGGTCGTCGACGGGAAATTTACCCCAATCTTCGGGCGTGGAATGTTGGACCGACGATGACCACTGAGCAAGCAGAAACGACCCGCTCGAGCAAAAAAAATAAGTTGAAAGCAATTAGGCTACGATAAAGCGCTTCTGGATCCGAAATAATTCTACAATAAAATTCGTCAATACTTCAAACGACACGCAATTAGAACTTCAAATAACTTAATGCCAACGAAGTGGGTAATTCCAAAAATACCGTAGCTTCGTGTACCACACGTACACGAAGCCACGACCTACATTTTAGATACACCATTATTATTGTCACAATAACTACCATAGACTGTTTTTAATGCTTGCTGTGTGTTCAACGATATTTTTTCTCTGCGCACAAAAGTACTGAAAATAGCAGCAATCGAATAAATAATCAAATCAATATAACATTACATGTTTAGCGCCATAAGAACTAAATGATGGAAAACAAGCGTTAATAAAAATACAAGTCAAACTGTCTAGCCACACGAATTCCAGTCACATCGTACTGGATTTTATACAAACCCCAGGCTCCAAATGAAGTGTCAGTCAAGAAAGAGTTGTTGCACCGTTCACGCTGTTCAGGGAGGCGCCTTTGCATTCCGAGCAGCGTTCATTCAGCTAATCAAAAAGAGAAGGCTCCACCTACGCGAGATAAAAAATTAATTTCGAAGGAGCAGCAAATGTAGGGCAGTGCGAATAATTAATTAGAATGCGGCGATGATAAAAGGGAAAAAGGTAAATACTGGAGTTACGAGCACATTTCATACTAATATCTGCACCATCAATTATCTAAATTAAAACGGAGTTGTTCCCGTTTGCAGGCATTCCCCGATCATTTTAATGGAGAAACTATGATATTATGGCAAATTAACCTTATTATTTCAGCCATAACGAAATGTTTGTCGACAACTTACTTCATTCAACGATGAAGGCTTGTCGCGTTATATAAGTATAAGATACTTCCAAAAATATACAAAAAGCATTTTTTATAAGAATATTTGTCCTATTTTTGAACATAGGATCTCCTGTTATCGACAATTTAATAATTGCTATTGTTTTGAAAAATGGGTAGCTTGCCTGACACTTATCGAGCCATTATTTTTAACAGTAAACGCAGCCTAGGCACCTTTCAGCAGGGGCATAAATCCGTTCCTACTATAAGAGGTTACTGGAGTTCTGAAAATGTCATTAACTTAACTATAAATTCTCAAACTTATGGGGCAATAATTCCTTACAGAATTTTTTAATTATATGTATATCGCAGCTACGTTATGTTTTATGTATTGAACTTATATTGTTTCGATCAGGAGAATTTGCATGTACGTAGTATTGCTAGAAGACACTTACCCATATACCTAATAGGATAATTCAGTACTAACGTTGCTTCAAAAATCTGTCGATATCACTCTCTATCACCCTGAAGTGAAGGCCAATCTAAAATTAATCAAACACTGTATTGAAATTAAAACCTGTAAAACAACAAAGAGAAGTTCTTAGGTTTTATACCAAATAAACTGATAGTAAAGAGACAAACTGTCTAAAAGCTGAACTTTTCGCCCAACTTACATCAGACAATAATAAATAATTCCTGTTCTAGAATAAAACGTCTCCAATACAAATCTGATATTCCAGACAGAATCAATACACAAACACACCTCCTAGAATGAATTGTTAAAACAAGGTTCCACGTCTATAATAGCTGAGGAACCGGAATTACTTCCACTGCCTTGAATATAATAAAATGAAGTAACACTTTGGAACGATCACTTTGTACGTCGTTAATAATCCTCTAGCGATTTAGACACAAAAAGTTTGAAGAAACGCTAATACGAAACTTAACGAATGAAGTTACCTATATCAACAGATAAGGTGGCAACTAGCTTTTCCATTGCAAGAATAAGAATATACGAAAAAACTGAATATTGTATCTCGCCCGAATGATTAATGGTTTTCGTAACGTGAAAGGTAGCAAGAAAAGCACTGAATTTGGACTAAATCGATTCTTGTTGTGTATCAACTATACTGGTGTGGATAAACTCTGTGCAGACCCAGAGAAATGTAAAGTAGTTCAATAAGTTTTAATAACAATATGGCATAAAACATAACTTTTTTGCCTCGCTCTATAGAAAATGATCTTTTTCTCCCTAATTTGAGGGAGCAAAGGATGCCTTTACCTCACACGGGAGATAAAGTAAACAAAAATTTCCACGGGAGGTAAAGTGACGTTTGATGCTTAAAATGTTTGCTCAAGCATCCACTAAAAGTGTAGCTGAATCCTCCTTAGACAATGGCCAGTAAAGGCGCTCGCATTTGTTGTTTTCGAATCTGGGATTTGAATAATTAAAATTCCGTCTTTTGCTCCAATATCGCTGATATTCAATTTGGTGAGTTCGTCACACCGACGGGCACCTGAGATACCTATGACCAGGACAAGCTGTAACGGATAAAAAATATTTTAAAACGGGGCACTCTTGTTTATAACAATTTTGTATTTAATACCTTCATCAGTAGGTACTCATCTGGAGCTTCCAATTAAAATTAGTTGAGATCACCTCGCGTGAAAGTTTCGGGTTTCTTTGGCCTGTAACCTGCAGCCTGACGCTTCAGTAATGCAATCAATTTTGGGTTTTTGATGTCAATATTTTCCTGCACCGCTACTTCCTTTGACTCCTCCAGTAACCGATCCAATGTTGCAGCATTTGCCTCTTCTGCAATATCAGGGGGCAAATCTGAATCGTCGTCACCGCTGCTACATATTTTTATAATAGTTTGACATCTACTGCAAACTAGGTTTCGTCGGTTTGTTTGTTTTCACTAGCACTCTATTTTCACTCACAACAAATCGTTGTTTGTTGATCGCATCACATAGACGACCTGATTAGCAATATACCCAAAATGCCACACGTATTTTGATATTCTTTAATTAAAAAAATAGCGAGTCGCATTCATTAGCGATGCGAAAAAATCATCTCGTATATCATGGGAGCAAAGTGAATTTCCTCCCTTGATATATAAATAGCTATTAAGAGAGATTATGCAAAAATACCTAGACCTTGTAAAACCTACACACTTTTATTTGTAACATTGTACATGCCTTAATAATAACAAACTATGGAAAATTATAAATATTGTGTTAATACTTCGTCAGAGTGTTGTGTGATGGCATTGTTGATATGTGCAATTATCATTATTCCATTATAAAATATCGCACAAGAGAAGTAAAATCGCAGAAAAACCCAGAAATGCATGAGCAAGTTAACAAAACTCACGTAACAGCTTCAACATAAAAGTTCAAACAACATCATTAACTAATAGCCTCAAATGAGATCGAGGAAGAAAATGCAAGATTTTGTATTAGGCTTTGCAAACAATTCAAGGAATTTGTAATTCTTCGAAGAATGTCGACGTCCGGGACTCTCGGGACCTGGAAACAACAACAGTTCTACAAGAATATCGACATCTGTTACTGCTCATTGTTTGGGAAGTTTGGAAAACCATTCACTGTAACGGACCTGATTCGTCTCACCAGAGCTTTTCAATGGATAGCCCTCTAGGCTAAAGGTGGTATTAATTAGAATCAAAACGCATTATGTATTTGAAATAGCGCCCATGTGAATTCCCGCGCTCCTCGATAGTGCAGCGCGCTTCACGCCGAATGTATCTAAATATAGAACCGAGGAACGCGCACTTGGCGGGTTTTTGCGGAAGACTGATTACTTGAAGTAGGACTGTGAACGTGAGAGGGGGCTTGCTCTGCTAGCAGCCTGCGCTTATTTCTTGGGGTTAATATCCGAGCCCCGGGAGTGCAGTACAGCCTTGGGAAGCATTCCCGCAATCCATATAACCATCAGCTACAAGTTGCTACGACTTCAAGGTGAAGTTACGCGAATTTAGTACCCAACGTGCTGAATGCAAAGCTTTTCAAAGACTCCATTCAAAGGAGTCCGATCCAGGTTTTCGCTAGCATCAAATGTGAAAACAGGTTAGTTCATTTACAACCAATTTGATTGAATCCACAATCCACTGCTAAGTGGTATCACATTTTAAGCATTGCATATGATTGCATCATCTTTTAATGCGACATCGTGGCCTTAAGGCGTGCCCACCAAAGTGAGAAAATAGTTGGGAGTGGTTACGCGTACTCAGTACCGGATTAAAGCCAAAACATATTTTCGGGAACATCCATGTTAGCGTTAATACTTGACAGTTATTACTTGTATTTTGCGCAAGCTGTAAATGTACGTAGAGCTTAGCATTTAGCCCGTAGCCATTCAACTACACTTTAAGCTTGTGGTTATTCATGTAAGCACGTAAGAAGTAAAAGTTAGCCTTTAGCACGTATCAATTTAACTAAACTTTACTTTTTATTATTGACGGCGTTCACGTAAGCAGCCTTGGCTTTTATTTCTAGGGGTTTGACTGTTTCTTTTCAGAATTAAAGGTGCGAACAAGGCAAGCTCGGAGCAAAGCTGTGTTAAAATTCGTATAGCTACAACTGAGGTAACAACGGATATTGCGCATTGACGTCTGAGCTAGCTAGCAACTTAAGGGCAATTAAAATTTAAAGAAAAGGAGAGGCGACGTAAACGTTACACCACTTAAAAACGTACCAAATTTCAATGGAACAGACAATAGCACTGTATACAAAAGTTTGCAACATCTGACTCTCTCACACTACATTAGCAGTCGCGTTAGGATTATTACCTATGGTCCCTTCTACCAATTTGTACTTGTGTAGATTTGAATATTAAACTAGTTTCGCTAATCTGCTCAATTCTTTTATTTATTTACGTGTAAGTGAAACAAAAAGCTGAAATGGTGAGATTAACGTGATATTTACCCGCTTCTAGAGTATAATTAAAAATTCAACAACGCAACAACCAAACTCTCTTTCAACAGTAGTCGGCCTCTCCCCAGTTAAGCGCGGATGCATACGACTGGCGGCGTTGCGGCCTGAAAATCTGTCGCTCAAAGGCTTTCTAAACAAGTAAAAGCGTTGTCACAAAAGATAGAGCGATTAACCCAAGAACGACAGCTACGGCGCCGGTGCGCCAGATCCCCGTCGACATCAAGGATTTTTTAATACCACCGTCGTTTTAAGGCCAACGCCAAAAGAAAAAAAGGGAAGCAGCTGTCACGCAAATTTTGAGATTTTTCAGGAAATAGTGGAATATTCCTTTCCAAGAATAGTGAATTAACATGGAACCTGGGCTGATCGATAGGATCCACAGAGTAAAGATAAATCAATCAACCAAGTTAAAACACAGTAACACGAAACAAAAGTGTACCGGTGGCTCAGTGAAGGGGGGAGGAGTGCGACTGTAGGTTTGTTTGCTCACCGCACATTGTGACGTTTGCGTCCGTGCAAATTATAATTTTCACAGTTAATATATACAGTTAATATAATAACCTTCGCCACAAGACGTTTCCCCTGCAACGTCCGGGCCCTTAGTGATTCATTAACGGCTCGCGATGTGCGTATTCGCGTAGCCAGTCCCGCAGCGTAGCCCCACTGTTTGTCCTAGTAATGTTTTCCCAGAAGATGCAAGTACATAAAAGACGGCTCGAACAAGTATAAAAGTTCAATGCCCAGCTTGACCAAGCATTCCGACCTGAGCAGCGAGCAAAGCACATCGAGTCAAACAAGCCAATCAGCAAATAGAGAAAGTGCCAGAGCTTCAGTGTTCCGGGGAGTCCAGGCCATTAGAACAGTCAACAAACACACATCGAGTGCCATGGCCGCACCCCACGGATCAAACAACATAGCAGCCACCATGAATGATGATTCTCGACCAGATCAGCAGCAGCCTTGCCCCAAGACGGCAACAGAGGCCAAAACTACCAACACCACCGCATTCAGAGTGCCAAACGCCCAAAAACTGGCAAATTCATCAGCTACTCCAGCGGCGACTAGAGCGACATGAATGTCGACAGTCCTCCAGCCCTGCGCAGCTATAGTGAGACAGCCAAACAGCCACCAGCGAACGTCGCACCAGCTCCGCCGGCTGCACATACACACAAAACCAAGGTACCACCAATCATAATGGACAGAATAGATAAGTTCCTGGCCCACGGCAGAGCTAAAAGCCGCCCTACAAAAGTAGGTAGATATTCGAGTAGCAGGACAGGGGACTCGGATATACGCCGGAAGCATCACAGAATTCCGATACATCCAGGATTACTTGAAAAGGACAAAAGTGGAATTCCACACCCTGCCAGCCAACAGGGAAATAAAAGTGGTCATCAAGGGACTCGTATCCAGCATAAAATCCGACGAGGTGACAGAAGAGATAACCGACAGGAGTACCGCCAGTACACAAACACCTTCCTCGTATGTCTCAAAAGCCTGTCAATCACCAGAGAGATACATGACATAACGGATCTCCTGTACTGCAAGAAAGTTCAAGTCGAGGCCTTCAAATCTAAGAAAATTATGACTCAGCGCTTCTGTGTCAGTGCTTTGGCCACTCAAGCCTCAACTGTGACTTCGGCCGCGCTGTCCGCTGTGCCAAAAGCCATGCTGCAAAAAACTACCCAAAGAACAAGACCAAAGAACAAGACGAGCCTACTTGCGTGAATTGCACCGGCCCACATCCTCCTAATTATCGAAAATGCCTAGCATATCAGGCTGAGCTGAAGAAGGAACCCGTGAAGCGCCCCTACTAGCAGAACCATCAGCCTCACAACCATCCACGGAGGAGGACAAAGACGACTTCCAAACACAAGGTAGGAGACGAATTAAAAACAAACAGCCTGCTCCGCCCACCAGAGCAAGCCGGCCATCAACAACAGCATCCGCCAGCAGCAATGCGATGAAGATTCCTGCCGCCCCAGTGGTAACTGCCAGCACTAGTGCGGCTTCCGCAACTGTTTCCACCCCCGGAACGCCAGGCGCCGCCACTGGAAGGACTCCAGTACCACCCAAGGGTGCCACTGCACCCAAACATGTCGCCGCCATCTACAAGGCTGCTACGGCCCCCAAACCAACTGCCGCCGCCAACAAAGCAGCCACCGCCTCCAAGGTGCCCACCGGCCCCAGGACAGCAAAACCGAAAGCAGTTACCAACGCCTAAACAACACCAGTAAGCTGCATAATAACTATGGGATTTACTATACAATTGGACAAACTCGCTCAATGAATTAACAAAATAACTGAAACCTAGCAGAGAAGAAGATCCATCAGCGCCCTGCTGATTGCAGTCTCACTAAAGGTTGATAACTACCAGACCTATCGAACAGACCGCAGATAGCAGATATTCCAACAAAAGGCGGGACCGCTATTCTAGTGAAAGACAAAATCGCACAGCAGCAGGTTACACAGCAAGCAAACTAGCTGGAGGTCACGGGAGTCTAGATAAGAGTAGGTGACAGCGATCTACGACTAATATTAGCCTACCGACACCAAGGAGGCCTCTAGCAACTCATAATCTGGACTATTTCATGGCCCACAATTTCCCGATTGTGATTGCAGGGGATGTAGACGCAAAACACCAAGATCCCGAGTCAATAATGCTGAAGCCGCAGACTGTACAATCACACATCCGGAAAGAACTACGAGGTCGTAGGCCTAAGGGCACCGACGCATGTCCCAGGTAATCATCAACACTAGCCCCATGTGTTAGACATACTACTTGTCAAGGATCTGCCGTTTCACTACTCCCTGGAAACAGTTGAAGACCTGAGTTCTGACCACCTTCCACTGCTACTCACGATGGACGTAGATCCAAGGCATGCTGGGCCCCGCCGTACCACTAAACGCATTATGAACTGGGGTCGGTACAATGAAAACCTACAAAGAAAAATACAAGACGACAACCCCAACATTATCACCACCGACGACATCGACAACTGTGTCCAAAACCTAACGGAAGGCATAATGGAGGCACTCGAGGATACGCAATCCCTAGATTACAACCGCGGTGCACAAAAACTGCTGCAGTACCATAGAGAGGTTATTAAAGAAAAAAGAAGGCTGGTACGAAGATGACAGTTCACGGGTCCCTTGTGACCCGGCCACCACGGCATTCTAAATAATAAATAAGAATGCCTGAAGCAAGCATTAAAGAAATTCTATAACGAAGGCTGAAACCAGCATGCCAGAACACCCTGCAACTCCAGGTCCGATCCAAGAACCAAATAGGCCCTGTTACGATCCACAGGAACAGGCTGACATCTTCGCCTCCACCCTTCCCAACCTCGTGCCCAACGACGTCGTCGACGAAAAACACTCGACTACCCGTTCGTTTCGCCAAGTGAGGTAAAGAATTTCATCCTACACCACTTCCCTGGACCATGGAAGCGAGCCATCATAATTATGCTTGCTAAGCCAGGGAAACGAAAACCAGAACTCATCAAGTAATAGATTATATAGCTGAGAATTTCAACAAAGGGGAGACCATCGTCGCGTCGCCGTGTTCCTTGACACAGAAAAGGCGTTTGACAGAGTATGGATCCAGGGACTCCTCATCAAACTATTAGACAATCATGCATTACCATCGGCCTACATCCAGCTTCTAAACAGTTACCTGACCAACAGAACCTTCGTCGTCAGAGTTCAAGACAAGATATTCCAAGTTAACACCGCAGAAGCAGGAGTCCCCCAGGGTGTCTACCTCTAATATTATTCAACGCTTACATCAATGACATCCTCTGCACGCAAAACGTCAAATGAGCAATTTTCGCGGATGACGTCATGGTCTACAGGAAGTCGAGAGTGCTAGAAGCTGCAGTCACGAAGATGTAGGGGCAGCTGGATCAACTGCCAGGCTGATACGGCAAATGGCGCCTGAAATTAAACGCAACCAAGACTAAAGCCATAACCTTCACAAGGAGACAAACAACCAATCTACCGACGGTACAAGTACGAGTACATCAACGGAATGTACCTTGAAATAACACATTCAAGTACCTGGTGGTAACCATCGTCCGGCAGCTGACGTTCACTAAAGACGTCTACAACACAGTCGTCAAGGCACGCCAGACAAAGGAAATGCTATATCCTATTCTTGCGTGCCACAAGGGCCTTTCCCTAAGGACCAGGCTCAACACCTACAATCAATAAATAAGGCCATACGGAGTGCCAGCATGGATGACATATCTATCAGCTTCATCAAACAGGATACGCATCAAAAGCACCAAATCGGCAACCCTCAAGAGACTAAGTGGAGGACCATGGTTCGTATGAAACCATCTACAACGACCTTGACATGGACTCCATTCAAGAACACGTCCGAATACTAACACAAAAACTCTACAATGGAATTGACCACTCGAATCTTCCCGCGATCCCAGCAATCGCGCAAGTTGCTGGAACACAACAGCAACGGAAAAAATGCCCTAGGCGTATTCTAACAGACTAATTGCAACCAGGCCACAAAGCCATAAACCTGCAAGCAGTAAAAGCCAAGCGACTAACGCTGTTTTATCTAAGGACCTTGCGAAGGTCCAGTCCGACAGCAGTCTACTCAAGTCACTTCTAAGTCTATTCTTGAATCGAACTTCGTCCGGTGAAGCAACGCGAAGCCCAGAAGACCTGGTACCCAGCGAGCTCGGATTCAACCTGAGAGGCGAGCTGCCGCCAGTCCGAAACGATCTGAGTCGAGTGCTCGATCAGAGGAAGACTTCCAGTACTACAGAATATTCCTGAAGACCTAGACCTCGCGCCGAGCCCATATTCGGTGCCGAACAACCCTTCAACCGCACCCTCTTCTCATCGAGCGAATTTTTGGTGACGATCCACCCATATCCTGTACCCCCTCGGCAAGCTTATATCCAGTAGCGCGCCCATCCGGAGCCTAAATTCAACGCCAACAGAGGAAATGTTTCGAAACGCCCGATCACGGCGTAACTAGCACACTTTCGATCTAAAAGTTCTCGAGCAGGGAAAACCACCACTGTAATTAAACAAAAGTACAACCTTCCAGCAGCGTGGTGATCCTCCAGATACATACAGGATCGCTGAGGGGTCAACCTGGGGCATTCAATTGACATCGGCATGAGGTCTCGAAGGCCTATCTCAAGCCTCCGGACAGAGCGCTCAAAGGTGAATTAGATTAAATAAAACACCAAAGCTCAACATACATAAAAACACCTCAAATAACTGGTCAGCTATTAAATGTTTGCTTACAGTTATTCGATTCCAAACTAACAGCCCTAGGAAGATCGCCGGTCCAGACGTGATTACTAGTGTTGGGCAGATGCATATTGGCATGTCTGTTGCTATTGCGCATAATCAGGTAATTTTTAATATATAGGCGGTTTTAATGTTTAATGTAAACCGACTTTATTTTGCATGTTTTGCATATATTAATGGTTTACAGTATATGCCTTATATAAGAACATATATTAAGATTTAAAGGCATAAAAATGCATGTTTTAGGTAAAATTTCGAGTAAGCTTTTTACTAGAAACAAAAATATAGCTTTTCAAACAGCGGAATTTCTTTTAAATTTAAACTTATGTGTTTGGACTTCGAACAAACTACGAGGGGAACTAGAAAAGTTATCTACATATCTACGAAACGAATTACATACGGTTTTTTAAATAATTTTATTTATCAATATAATCTCCCCCAACTTCAATTCACTTATGCCATTTGTCCTTCAAAGAGTTAATGCCCGTAAAAAAATTCTTCTTGGGTCTCAAAATAGTCCTTGACTGCCTCCTTCAAATGCTCGTCTGTTTCAAAACGACGCCCTCTGAGATTCTTTTTTAGGTTTCTGAATATATAGAAGTCGGACGGTGCCAGATCCGGACTATAAGGTGGGTGGTTTAGCTCAATAAAGCGGCATTCCTGCAGAATTGGTTTGATTATGGCGGCCTTATGCACGGTCGCGTTGTCATGAAGAATGAGCGATTCACCTTGTGATAAATTTGGACGGTCTTTGACAATAACTGTACGCAGAATTTTGAGGGTGTTACCATAAACCTCTGCAGTAATTGTAGAGCCTATAGGCATATATTCAATCAAAAGAATACCTTGCATGTCTCAAAAGATGGTTGCCATCAGTTTTCCAGCTGAAGATTGCGTGCGGGCCTTCTTTGGGGGAGGAGACCCCTTATGCACCCATTGCATAGACTCTAATTTTGTCTCAGGGTCCCAGTGATGTACCCAAGTCTCATCACCAGTCACTATCCGCATTAAGAAGTCGGGGTCCGCTTCCAAAGATTCCAAATTGTTTCTACAAATTTGCTGTCTACGCAGCTTTTACTCAGGAGACAATAATCTGGGAACCCACCTTGCTGAAACTTTACTCATGCCCAGTTTGTCGTGCAATATTGTCAAAACGCTAGGTTCGGATATTTCCAATGCTGTAGCAATGGTGAAGACTTTTATACGGCGATCCTCAAGAACCATGGCTTCCACTTTCTTGCACTTTTCAACATTTGTCGCTTCTGCAGGTCTTCCACTTCTGGGATCATCTTCTATAGATTCCCGTCCCCACCGAAATTGTTTTGACCAAGATTTAATTGTGAAATATGACGGAGCATCGTCTCCATACACCGCAATCATTCGTTCGCGAATCTTTTTCGGATTGTTGCCTTCCTTTGTAAGGAATTTTATTACACTTCGATGCTCTAATTTCAAAAGACTCATTTTTAGACACAAACACTACACAAAATATAAAATTACTGGCGGATATGAATAAAATTTTTCATGCAACAATGAAAGACTTGTCACTGTTTGACATTACAGGCTGAAGCTTATCAATTGTTTCTATCATGGCTAGGTAGATAATTTTTCTAGTTCCCCTCGTACTTAAGTATTACAGATGTTAAATCGCTTGAAGAATGTACTTTCTTCTATTGTGAGACGGAAAGTACATGTGCAAGGATGTCTGTTAATGGGTAGGCCAGTGTTTAATACTTCATTTCTTGGTAAACTAAACTGTTGTATGAAACAAACATATGCTGCCAAAGTATTTATTATTCCTCTGGTTAGCTATCGCTGCAGTTATCTCGAGACAATCTTCAAAATTTTAAAATGTCGAAAGTTGAAAGTTCGCAATGGGAGCTCATTAAAAAAATATTAAAACCATACAAGTGCTTCAAGTACAATAGAAGTGTAGTGTTTTGCAGTTTATGTGAAAAGCAGATATGTATCCAGTATTTCAAAATTTTCAATTGAAATCTCATTAGATATTACAAATTTGGCAATTTACACCTACACGACTCAACAATTATTTTATTAATATTAATGCCTTACACGGTCTGTTTGTAGGTTAAACAAATAGAATCTTACCTTGTTCCAAAATACAATTTTAAATGTTTTGAAGTTTGACAATAGCGTCCAATATTTTTACATTTTTTTTAATATTCCACAAACAGGCCTTTTCCGAATAATAGTCTACTTTTCACGCATTCTTTTTTATCGGTTTTTATGTTCTTCACATGCATCTTTTGTTCTTTTTGACGAATATATGAATGTCATTGATCTTAGTAGATATAACAAATAATTGATAACTTTAATTTATTTAGTAGATCGCCGTTGCCACAAAAATCCAATTGGATCACTAGCTCGGATCAGCGAAAAACAAGTGTTGAAAATGAGCCTACGAAGCAATTACAACTTCACTGCATAAATAAAAATAAAGGGTTCAACAATTTTATTAAGGATTTATGCAAAATGGCGTCCTGTAACATTCCATTGCACAACCTCGATGTTCCAGAATTCAAGATGTTCTTAGAACAGCACACAAAAGAAACAGAGTTATCTCGGCGAACAGCGTCCAGAACATAATATATTCCTACATTACATGAGGAAATGCTTAGGAAACTAAGGGATGCAGTTTCCAATTACTACATGCCGTTTAGCGTCGATGAAACTATTGACGAAAGGTGCATTGCAAATTGTGTTGTTGGTATTTTAAATGGTAGTTATTTGGTTGCTGTTAAACAATTAGAGAAAAAAATTATCTTAACAATGTCTAGATTTATATATCAAATCAAAAGTTCCAACAGAAACAGTTTTGTATACGGTTACCAACGGTGCTGCGTATATGAAGAAACAGGTCAGAACTTACAAACTTTGTATCTCAATTTGGTTCATACAACTAGTTTAGCTCATGCGATCATGCTGAAGGTGTTAGAGTTGACTTTCATTAAGTAATAATGGAAGAAACGAATTTTTCTGAAAGCCCCAACTATAATTCAGATTTACCATGAACAACTCCAGGATGTTCCTTTGCCCCACAACCAGTTTTGACCGTCTAGGAAACCTGGTAATCCGGTCAAGTTAGCTCTAAAACTAGTGGTAGGCTTACAAAAATTCGCAAGAAGCTGAATATTGGTACAAATGTTGAGAACACCATCATAAACAAATTGTGAAAAATCCCCATCGATCCCACGTGTGCAAAAAAATTCATTCAAGGTCAAAGTTTGCAAAAATGGGTTTTTTGCATTTTTCAGCCAAACGGTCAGTTTTATCATAAAGATATGTCAGACAAAAATTGTAGATCATGTAATTATCTATAAAAATTATTCTTGTACTTTTTTTTTAAGAATTTCCATTTCTGAGATATAGCAATTCTAAAAGTTGAAAAAGTCGAGTTCTCCATAATATGCACGAGTACGCCGCCTATATACATTACGGGACCCGTAGTATAAGTTAAAATATTGATCTGTCAAAAAATGTCGCCATTTTGCTTCATTTGTAATAAACATTTGAATGAAAGTGAAATTGTTACTGTTGATCGTGGCATGAAGACGTTGATTGATGCAAGTGTTGAAAGAGATGATGGATTTTCTGAATACTTGAAAGACCAGAAATCTGTGACAATTCATGCGCAGTGTCGTAAAAAGTACACTCGGAAGAGTAGGTACTGTTGCTGCAGTTAAAAGACAACATGAAGAGGAACAAGCCAGTACATCTAAAATAAGTCCTCGTACTAGAACACGCGTAAGTGAATCAGTTTTTTGTTTTACAAAATTTTGCTTATTTTGCGGTGATGAATTGAATGAAGAGTATGAAAAGAAAAAAGCAATGAAATACCGGCGTAGAATTTGTAAAGTTGCTACACTTTCATTCTAAGAATCTGTTCTGAAAGTAGCTCAGACTCGTTCTGATGATGTAGCAAAAGCTGTTACTGCTCGGATTGGATTTGAATATGATTTAGTTGCTGCTCAGGCTAAGTATCATAATGATTGTTACATTTCCTTCTTGAGACCGTCCACTGGGGGTAAAGTCGGTCGTCCTGAAGATGAAGCTACGAATCTTGCAATGGAAGAAATATTTACATACATTGAAAATAGCGATGATTGTCAGTTTACATTAGAAGAATTAAAAAATATTTGCGAAACAGAACCATTAAGATACGATTAAAGTTGAAGTATGGTGATAAAATTATTATAACTGAAAAATCGGGAAATTTAACATTGGTATGTTTTATTGATAATCATTATGATATTCTTAATCAAGCTTGGTTTGACAAAAAAAATTCAAATGAAAAATAAAAGCGATTTAAGATCCTGGAAGCTGCGGCAGCAATTATTCGAGAAGATATTCAATCTGTAGTAGTCGATAATTCTAATTACCCCCCGTCAGGACGTATGTTTTAAAATATTAACAGTAATATTCCAGAGTCACTGACTTATTTTTTGGAGCAAGTTATTCTAAAAAATAAACGATTAAATTTTGAACATTTAAAATTAGTTTGTACAAACATTAGCCTCGGCCTCAGTTTTTTAAGTCCAAATTACAATTGGGTGTCTCAATTTTTTCCATCGATGATTTGGGTCAAAACGTGTGCATATTATGGAGAACACGACTTTTTCAACTTTTCGAATCGCTATATCTCAGAAATGGCTATTCTTACGAAAAAAAGTACAAGAACAATTTTTATAGATAATTGCATGATCTACAATTTTTGTCTGACATATTTTTATGA
Source organism: Agriotes lineatus (assembly GCA_940337035.1). NCBI lineage: Eukaryota > Metazoa > Arthropoda > Insecta > Coleoptera > Elateridae > Agriotes > Agriotes lineatus. Next base: position 10,462,743 of record OW679198.1, on the reverse strand, counting down.
TAAAACTGACCGTTTCGCTGAAAAATGCAAAAACCAATTTTTGCGAACTTTGACCTTGAATAATTTTTTTTGCACACGTGGTATAAATGGGGATTTTTCACAATTTGTTTATGATAGTGTTCTCAACATTTGCACCAATACTCAGCTTCTTGCGAATTATTGTAACCTTGAATGTCTATTTTGACCGGACTATGGATCGAAGTTGCTCTATGTTACTATGAACATTTCACCGAATTTAAAAATGTTGTGGACAGTTTCGATTCAAGTTGTGCCCTATCTATAGCAGACTGTCAAAAGTGTTTTTAAAAACCACGAATATTTTTTTTAGTTATCCTATATACAGTCACACTTTTCATATATTCCCACCATAATTTAAAAACTTGAAATGCAAAACTTAAATTCTTTTTTTGTATTCGCTCCCCAAACTGGTTACTTTGGAAACTGTCTAAGATCCTCAAAATGGCCATTTAGAGGCCTTGTACTTAAAGTCGTCATGGCAACATTTTAGCGGACTCAAACATTAGTTGCCATGACGACTTTAAGTACAAGGCCTCTAAATGGCCATTTTGAGGATCCCAGACAGTTTCCAAAGTAACCAGTTTGGGGAGCGAAAAATACATTTTTGCGCGGCCTCCTAATATAATGCCGCGTTAATGGTAATTGAAACTTCATATTATAATGTTTGGAGAGCTAATACAAAAAAACGTTGTATGCAACACGTCCTCAAATGGCTTTAGAGGACTCATCTTCATATTACGGACTCGGCTGCGCCTCGCTCCGCCTCGTCCGGAAACATTACGACTCGTCCCCTAAAGCCTTGCTTTGAGGACTAGTTACATAAAGTACTATTAACAACATCTTCAGACCTAATTGGAGAATTTCAAAAAACTGTAAATATAAATAAGAGCGAAATCGAATGATTACTGTATCAAAAATTCTGGATTATTAACAATCAAATTAATAAAAAAATGCTTTAAATAGATAATTGTCTGAGGGTGAACAAAATGTTGCTATTCAAAAATAACATTTATTTAAATATAAACAACATCTTGGAATGCCAACATTTTTCCAGGTATAAAAATATACTATGAGATAATCGTCAAAAATGCTTAGTTAAAAATATAGAAAAGCGCATAATTATTTATTGTAACAAATAGTTAAGACATTACTTTTATTTGATATTAAAAAAAACAATATTAGTTTTATTTTTATATGAGAAATTTCAGCTAATAGGTTTAATTACGAGTGTTACTAATTTATTTTATAGAAATAATTAGTCCTGTCAACTCATGTTAATAAAATAAAAGTTGTAGCATAATATTGGCATACCCATATGCACAACTAAGGTCACTAAATTAATAAGGTACCCCCATTCCATTCCTCGCGTGAGAATGTGAGAAAATTGTGAGATAAAGATAACAAATACAACTTTCCCAAGTACAATAGGGAAGACACTAGTTTTTGGGGATTTTCTTTTTGGTGTAATGGCTCTGCTGTAAAGTCAAATTATTGTTAGTATGTGTTTGTATCCCCAGTTGGAGAAAATTGTACAACAAGGATAGATATAAAAAATTACTAATGGCGGTACCTTTTGATATAGTGACCTTATGCACAACTAGAGTCCCTGTATATAGGTTAGTAAGAGTTGGGCAAAGAACGGGATAAATTTTGATTGGTTTGGATCACTTTTTGCAAGGCATATGTGACAAAAGTGCCGTTTTTACATATTTTGTAAAATGTTACGACCGATAGTTTCATACTTAACTAAATAGGCAATTTATTCCTAACAAGCAAATTGCGCGCTACGCGCACGTGAAATAGGATACGCGAAAGGTCAAGATCCGAGCGAGCGCTAAGATAAGAAAAACAAAACCTAAACAAATATAAACATCTGTGAAGCCGGAACGTGAGATTTTATTCTGTGTTACAGACACACAGACACACATTAAGGAAAATTATATTATAGATAATCGGTTTTAGAGATCCTAAGAATGATCAATGCTCTGAAAACTCTCCCATCAAAGGCAAGTTAGCCAGGTTGGTTCCCACAACCTCTTTGTTCGACATATGTCAAATATCTAATTTGGATCAATAATGTATGTCAAATCAGGCTGTTTGCCCAACTCTTAGTAAACTAGATACAGGATCTCTATGCACAACCAGAGCCAGTAGATATAGGAGAGTACCGTCATTCTTTGATCCATAAAAATGCCGCCATCGCCGCCATTTTTGTTCCCATCAGCAATAGAGATTGAGTTATTTCTAAAATTTTACTTGAAATTGGCAAGATTGTAAGTCTATGTCAAATTCGAGGTTAGCATGTTATGTTTTGCGTCAGTTTGTGTCAAAACATGGCGGTCGTGGCGGTACTCTCCTATATCTACTGGATCTGTGCACAACTACAGTGGCTATATAAGGACAGTGTGGTCAATTTTAAAAAAAGCAGCCATTAAGAGTCGTCTCTACAACAACCAGCCACGCCCTTAGGTATTGTTCTGTGCACGGCCTGCTGAATTGTAAGGCAAACGTCACCCTGATAAGTTATGACATAAACGTCATTTTATACGGACTGGACATATGTGAAGTTCCGCGATGCTTTACAGAGCGAGCGGTGTATACCCACGATCGAGAAAATGTGTGCAGTGTGAGGTGGTCAAATGTTCAGTGTAACATTAATTTTACAATAATGTCAATAATATTACTTAAACAGAATTAAACGGCAAGAGACGACATGAAACGTAAAGAATCGCTGCCAGCGATTAAAAATCCTAGTTAACGAGCAACCTAATATCGGAATATAAGTCAATGTGTCCTTTGTTATCTTCTTTATTGTGTTTTTGTACATAAAAAACGAGAATTTACAACATTTTGCATTGGTCGACACAGAGATTACGTACAAAAGCTCAACAAAAACTGATTTTTTTTATATTAATAATCAAACCGTTCTATTTATACCACCAGTAAATTTAGAGGAATAGAATATTCAGTGTTACTTAGCCCATAAATTCTCTTTAATTTGATGCAATAATCTTTGGCATTAAGACATTTATATAGTTTATTATAGCTTTTGATTTGAACTAATGCGCAATTTTCGCAAAAAGCATTTTACTTTAACTCGTTGACATTTACTTATGCAAACGAAAATTCGGCATTCGCTTAGACAGAACACTGTAGAATTTTATGATGATTATTTCATTCCACTTCATATTGGGACTACTTTCAATAATAAAAGACTTCGAAGCAATTGTGTGTGACTATGTGTAATTTCGTAAAACGACTCTTAATGGCGGATTTTAAAACAACCAATCAGAAACATGACCAAAATTGACCACACTGTCCTTATATAGCCACTGTATGCACAACAGCCTTCTCACCCCCTCGGACGACAAACACCCCAATTAGCAAAAACTGCGCCAGGGTGGTCGATTTTAAGACACACACACACTTGTGACCGGGAACCCGAAAGTGAAAGTGAAGCATCCCCGCGTCGTCGGTTTTATTTTAAATTAGTTTTTGTAGTTACTAAGCATTTTCGTTATTATTTTCACTTATTATATTTAAACCCTGAGTTTACTTTCATTAAATATTTAAATTAAAAGTGTTTAGTGTTTATTTCGAGTCATATATTTATACAAAAAGTTATATTGATTTACGTTTCGCTAATATTGCTTAGCTTCTTCAGAACAGATGTATGTATTAACAAGAAAAGTTTTTAATTAAAAATATTGTGAAATAGATATGTGAATTAATAACTCTTCATTTATACGTTACCTTTCCATTTTTATGTTAAAATTTTTTTTTCAATGGATCTTTAAATTTCACATGATTTTAATTCTCTTCATAATAAAAAAATAAGTTACGTTATCTTCAAATTATCTAGAACTGTTAACAATATTTTGGATAGTTTTAAGAATTATAATCTAAATGTTTACTTACACATTTAAAACCATGGTTTGTGGAATTTGTGAAATCCTTCTTTGACCATACGTATCCAGGACATTTTAAAATAAAAAACATGTAGCACTTTACAATTGGTTGGTCGGATATTTGTCTTTGGTTTGGTAGATTGTACAGTTATTTATCTTTTTTGTTTTATTTCTTAGTTTAAACTTCAAACAATAGATCGTAAGTTCTTGAAAAGTTTAGAATATTTTTTTAGGGTTAATTAAAATAATGTGTGTTGTTGCAATTACCTTAATTTTAATTATAATGTATTTAATAAACTGTTTTTCCTTTTTGTTGTTTCTTATGGTGTCTGGTCTTTAACAACATCTTTGACCTTGTAATACAGGTTTTAACTTCCGACTGATAAAAGTAGTAATTACTAATTACTTAAGGAATTTAAAATTTTGAATTTTGCTGCAGTTTAATCGTTTGTTGTGTATGTATAAATCGATTGTAATATATTAATTACGTTTCGTAGTCTGGTTCCATTTTTGTTTGGCCATGTTTTCTTCGTACTGGTGGTTTTTCTTTTGACAGGAATTTAGTAATGTTCGTATGAGAAACAACTATTATTATTTAAATATGTCATTATGAATGCTTTATTACTTTGAATATTTTAATTTTAGCTTGAATCGTGGTTGTTATTTTTATAAAACAATCAGCCTTCCATTAGATTCAACACATGTTTTTTTATATTAAATAAGTAAAACTGTAATTTGTTATTTATTATTATTAAAGGTATCTGGAAGAATCGTTGTCTTTATTGGAATTTTTTCTTTCAGTAAACGTACAGCAAAAATAATATTGTTTGTTAATTCTACAATGAAACATTTACATTTTTATGTCCTACAGAGAAAAAAATTATTTTTTAGAGCATATATTAAAGCATATATAAGTACGATGTAGCATATACTGTGCATATATAAGATATTTTTAGTAGCATATTTTACAGCATATATGCCCAACCCTAGTGATTACCAACTGCAACCTCCCAGCGTCACAGCGATATGCGTCGAGTTGTTTGTCGACTAGGCGTTTATCCCCAAACATTTAGTTATATTTTTACATCTTTGTACATACGTATGATGCTTATGTAATACATTTTAAGTTTAATAATTGGCGACATGTAATAGTTGTTAATAAACCGAATTTACTCTATTGCTTTCAGTGTCATTAATCAAGCAAACTTCGAATCTTGGCTTTTGAGCCACAAAAAGGACATTTTAATTGGGAAGAAATCAATTTAAAAACCTCGTTTTATTGAAACCTCAAGACAGGCTGCAGCATCAACGTACCTGATAAATTCGGGATAAACTGTTAGCCGCCACCTGTTAAAGCTTAATATTTCCTCGGCTACGGAAAATCTAGCCGTTTCAAGGAAATGCTCCGAAAAGGAACTTAAATAAACGCAACAAAGGAAAGTCTTAATTAGTGTAGTGCAATGCACGATGGAAATTTTTGGCAGCAACAAGCACGCTTTGAAATGTGCTGAAAGAACCTTAACTAAACGCAATAACGAAAAAGCGGAATTACTTATCGTGGTGCAATCCACGAAAATTCTTGCAGCCTCAATCAGGCCTAACATTGTGCTGAAGGCAAGCTAAAAGGAGCGTCGCGAACAGGCTAGAAGAGTGTCGATATACGGAATTTTTGATGGCATGACAGCCCAATTACTCGACGGTATATTGAAGAACAAAAGGATTGGCCAGTACTTTCCAAAATCTCCACATGCACAATATCCAAACACCCACCTCGCTTTACATATGTTTGGCTGCCGATTGCGTACACCATATTTCAAGAAATGCCTTCACGCTAACCATTCCTTCCCGCCCGCGACTGAGAAACTTAATAATGAAAAAGCTGTTGCTGTCGTATAGAAACGGGCAGCTGGGAAATGGCATAACAAAACGCAAGGTATCACCAAACCCTTGCAAATTTCAAATGCAAAAATCTGCAGGTACGTTTATGATCACTGCCACTGTCTTACTGCTGTCTAAACTATTTTTTATTCAAGAGAAGTAACAATAAAGTCTGGGTAAAAAATCCTGTCGGTTAAGTATAGTATGATCAAAAATTATTTTCATCTAGTATGGCTACGGAATAGTTCCTAATTTATGAATGCAACTGTAAGTCACTAAAAAATCAAATGTCAAGTTTGACATTCAAGTGTAAACATAGTTGCATTCATAAATCAGAAAAAAATCCATAGCCATACTCGACGAAAATAATTTTTGATCATACTATATTTATAACCTCATATCTGCCTTCCTGAATAAAGCAAGTGAAACACCGAATGTCTCCCGTACTGCTATCGTTAAGCATCACCAAATCCTTCCCAAATAAATAGATAGACGTGCTGCTTAAAGTAATTTTTATATCGGCTATAAGTACTGACCGATCACACTTACCCCTTCGGCAAAGAGTCATTCATCATTGTTTTATCTGCACTGGGGGCGGAGGAATGACACAAATGATTGATTTTATTGTTCAGACGCGATAAACGGCAAATAAAACCACAGCTAGCATGAGATCTGCATTGGTTTACATTTTCTTTGTTTCACTATTTCTGTTGTTTATATAGAACGAGAAAGATAAATAAAAATTGCAATAAAAATAAAGGCAATGCGGCAACTACTAGCTAACTAAATGGTAAGATAGTCAAAACTATACATAGTAGCACACCAACTCTGAATGATCATTATATTACATATATTACGTATGGCTGATGACAATTTAATAATTGCAATTGTTTTGATAAATGGTAGCTTTTCTAACATTTAGTTGAAACATTACCCTTACCCTAAACCTATCTTGGGCACCTTTAAGCAGGGACATAAATCTTTTCCTAGCATAAGAGGGTATTCGAGTCCTAAAAACGCTATTAAGTTAGCTGCAAATTTTCAAACTTATGGACCAATAAATTCTTTAAGAATTTTATAGTTCAATAAGAATTTATAAATTATACTGCATAAAATACCCCAACTAAGACTATGTACTAAACGTACATTTGTGGCAGTTTGCAATGTCTTTGATCAATACTGCCAGAAGTCGAAATATAGCTAATTATACCACATAACAATTTCTAGAACTACACCGACGTCAATAATAATCCTTTCACGATTTCAGCACAAAACGGTAAGAAAAAGCAGCAATACGATGCTTAACGAATGAAGTTGTATAGACAGATACGATCGCAACTACCTTTTCCTTTGTAAAAAGAGCATGATACAAAAAAAAACCTGAATAACCTATCATAATGGCGCTCGCCTGAATGATGAATGGCAGCATAACGCTGTGAGAGATGGCAAGAAAAGCATTGAATCTCGGCTAAATCGATTCTTGCTGACAGCGCATCAAATATTCTGATGCATAGCTAACGAAATTGTAGAAAAAAATACTGTAAATGCAAAATAACTTAATCATCTATATACTATATATTGAGCCAATGCGCCTCCACCATTTGCAACTAAAATTTCCTCTGCGAGCTACGATATAATCAACCAAGTTTTGCTTGTAGAATAGCAAATGCTTTAATGACAAGCAATTGTAGTGCTATTGAAAATTACTCGTACACTTGAAATCAATAGATGGTATCTTGTAAATTGATATTATAACTGGTTAATAAACATTTACGTAAATCATTTTAAAATTTGTGTCGTGTCTAACAATGAAAAGAGGATGTGATCAATTCCACATTATTTATTAGTTCGCCGTTGAATACATGGAAAGTAACTTAAAACACAGTAACTACGCTATTCCGCAAATTTGATATTGATATTAAAGTTATGTTAGCTTTTATAATAACTACCCCGCACTATTAACAAATTTCTTTTATAATGACAAATTTTTGTATGTTTTCTAACTAGCTCAGTTTGTGGTTTTTAGATACTATTGACTCTTATATTAAGTGGGAGCATGTATAAATTATAATTCTTTCAAATATACCTTTGGTATTTAATTATGGTGCAACGGTAATTCAGATCTCTACTTTTATCTATTCTAAATTAGACGCATTTTTAACTTCACTTCAGCGAAACGCTTTACCGTATTTTGGCAACAAGTACTTCACAGGTAAATGATACATTTTCTCAGCTTCATATGAATACTAACTTGCATTGCTCTTCCAACACGGTTGACCACCTTTCTGTAGGTTTCTTTTCGTTCACATTGACTTCCAGAGTAAGCTCTGGCGATGCTTGCACAGCTAAAAAGGGATTCGATGATTGTCAACACAGCCCGATAACCTCGTAGTCTATGGATCTACATTGCGTCGACAAACTCACAGCTCCGACGTTTAGGAACTGCCCTTGGATGACCACTGCGTGACGGACACTTTTCTTGTATTTCACAAAGATTATATTTTCTGAATTTATTTACTGCTTTTAACATTTGTTCAGTTGCACGCATGTATTCGCTCAATAAAACGATAAATTAACACTTTTACTTGAAAAACTGTATTCATTTTCCAAAATTTGGGAAGTACAAGCGTTTTGATTCCCTTCTAGGAAACTACTTTTTTACATTCTCCTCTTTTCAACAACCAACTTAGATGTTTTTTAAATATCTCCAAGGTAACCAACTAAATCAATTCCTATACAAACATGAAAATCACATTACCTAATTTACATATTTGTTCAATATTATAAAAATAATTCACTTTATTATTAAAACTTAAATATTTAAACTATTCAATTCACATTACATAACAATCAATATGTACTGAACTGGTTTATCATAAATTTCTAAGTAATAAATTTAGTAGGGCATAATTTAGTTAACATTACAATATATCTTCTAAGATTGTGGAAAATCCTGAAATGTATTTAGTTTAACACATCCGCAAAAAAATTAAGAAGAGCGAAGCAAGGATATGGTGACTAAGATTTTCAAATTGACTGTAGATAAAATGTGAAATTGTTATTCAGCAACGCGTTCTGAAAAATGTAGCCGCTTTGACACCCAAAACGTTTCCACAAACTGAAACTCTTAATATTAGAAGTAAAACTTTGAATATACTCCCGAAATGTTTATTTGGCGAATTCCACGCATTCCCTCCACGGATTTCTTTTTCCATTTTTACTTCCTTTTACGATAAAGGAAGTATTGGATTCACCCCAAAAATTTGAAATTGAGTTTTCAACAAATCTTCACGTTTTAGAGTCCCCTAAACCCAAAAAACATGTTTTTGTTCATTGGTCTGTATGAAAAGAGGTATGGCGTTGAAACTTCACATATATGTATTGATGTGAGATAGATGATTTTACAGTTGAATACTTCTAAAATTGGTTTCTTTTGTTTTGTGTTTCTATTTTTTTTATTAACTCCTATTTTAAATAGAAACACCCGGTACATTATTACATTTTGAATTCAGCTTAAAATTTTAGAGAAAATCGTACGACACTCATTAATGACCAATAGAAAAATTAGTTCACGAGCCGTAACCAAGACAATAAAAAAATTTCTTGGAAATTTTTTGTAGGTAAACCAACCTAACTGTGAGGGTCTGTGGCGTTACGATTTTCTTACCGAATCTGCATTCGAGCATTAATTCATATCCGGAAATTATTTTTCGTGCATTCAACAACGTCCTAATTTGCCCTCGCGTCCCGCTCGGGCAAATTAATACGACGTTGTTGGAACGCACTCAAAAAAATTTCCGGAAAGAATTAATGCTCTTATGAGATTATATGTGAAAATCGTACGACACTCATTAATGACCAATGGAAAAATTAGTTCACGAGCCGTATCCAAGACAACAACAAAATTTCTTGGAAATTTTTTGTAGGTAGACATTACTTCTTTTTAGGGTTTGTGTCGTTACGATTTTCTTACCGAATCTGCATTCGAGCATTAATTCATATCCGTAAATTATTTACTTCTAAAATTGGTTTCTTTTGTTTTGTGTTTCTATTTTTTTTATTAACTCCTATTTTAAATAGAAACACCCGGTACATTATTACATTTTGAATTCAGCTTAAAATTTTAGAGAAAATCGTACGACACTCATTAATGACCAATAGAAAAATTAGTTCACGAGCCGTAACCAAGACAATAAAAAAATTTCTTGGAAATTTTTTGTAGGTAAACCAACCTAACTGTGAGGGTCTGTGGCGTTACGATTTTCTTACCGAATCTGCATTCGAGCATTAATTCATATCCGGAAATTATTTTTCGTGCATTCAACAACGTCCTAATTTGCCCTCGCGTCCCGCTCGGGCAAATTAATACGACGTTGTTGGAACGCACTCAAAAAAATTTCCGGAAAGAATTAATGCTCTTATGAGATTATATGTGAAAATCGTACGACACTCATTAATGACCAATGGAAAAATTAGTTCACGAGCCGTATCCAAGACAACAACAAAATTTTTTGGAAATTTTTTGTAGGTAGACATTACTTCTTTTTAGAGTTTGTGTCGTTACGATTTTCTTACCGAATCTGCATTCGAGCATTAATTCATATCCGGAAATTATTTTTCGTGCATTCAACAACGTCCTAATTTGCCCTCGCGTCCCGCTCGGGCAAATTAATACGACGTTGTTGGAACGCACTCAAAAAAATTTCCGGAAAGAATTAATGCTCTTATGAGATTATATGTGAAAATCGTACGACACTCATTAATGACCAATGGAAAAATTAGTTCACGAGCCGTATCCAAGACAACAACAAAATTTCTTGGAAATTTTTTGTAGGTAGACATTACTTCTTTTTAGGGTTTGTGTCGTTACGATTTTCTTACCGAATCTGCATTCGAGCATTAATTCATATCCGTAAATTATTTTTCGTGCATTCAACAACGTCCTAATTTGCCCTCGCGTCCCGCTCGGCCAAATTAATAGGACGTTGTTGGAACGCACTCAAAAAAATTCGCTCTATTTTGTGCCGTTTTTATTGAATTTGTAATTTTTGAAATTTTTTGACAAATGCTTAAAAATTAAAAATCAAATTTTTGGCTAATTATAAGATCACTGTAAAAGGAAGTTGTGTGAGTGTATCACACCGGATTTTTGATACTTACAAAAGCACAAAATGTCAAAAAAGAAAATTAGCAAATGCAATTTTCACCAATGATTGCGTTCATATGCGATTATTATCTAAATTAAATTCTCAACCCGGTTTGCAGGACAAAAGCCTGACAATTGTTCCGCGTACTAGCTGCATATATATCTATGTAAATCCACAATTTCGCACTTCGCTTATGTGCATTATCACACAGAGGAACTTAAGAGGCCATTACAATGCCAGAATGAGCTTTGTGCATGCTCAACGAATCTACAAACCACCCGGGGCAAAGGTATCTCGTCAGCTTGTGTTGATAATATCGTTTGACATGGAGTTCTACAACTCTAATCTCTGCTTGGAAACTGCAGAACTATGCATCAAAAGATGCGACGTAGTCTAATATTAAGCTTCTTTCGGCAGCAAAATGAAAACATTACGCGTCTTTATTAACCAAATTCGTATAATTTCAAAATTTGAATTAATGTGCATTCGTGTAGCAGCCAATACAAGAATATACCTCATATGAATCTTATAGGAAAATAATAAATTAATATATGTACTTACCAATAAAGTATCAATTATATTGAATGTAACAACTTAGATTCAGCTTACCTGAAACAAAAAAACAATATCAATATTCCTGTTGACGTCTGTTTGAAATACATAATACGAAACGAAAGTATGACAAGTTGTCATGAAATGCAAGAGTAATAATTTCAAAATAATTTTAAAACTTCAGGAAAACGTTACCGAACCTACAATAAAGTATCAATTACCTCATACGACGTAACAATTATGTGTAAATGTATAATTAATCACAAACAATGCAACAATTACAACAATACAAAATGGTACAGAAAAAGTATGGGACAATGTAATTCCATAGATCAGCTACTGTCGCAGCCGGTCTACGTTATGGAGGTTTGCTGACACAAGCTAAGTGATTCATCACATTATTGACAAAGCCAGAATATAAACTTTTGCAAGATCTGCTGTAGAAAGTATTAAAATGGTGTGAGAAATCATTGCAAACTCGACACATTACGTGCCCAAAATAGTATCATTTGTCTTGTGATATTTACTCTTGGACTACACGTATTTTACGTTCTTTACTAAAAGTAGTTGTTGAATAAAGCGCATAAGAGTGATTTTACTGCTGAAGTTGTAGCATTCCACAGTCAGTGCTACTAAAATACACTAATTCTGAACTGTAACAAAACCTGAAAGTTATATAACTTAAAGTAATTAGAAGAAATACAGGTTGCATAATCTTCACCTAGTATTTAATTTCAAATAGAGGGCTAATTTGGAAATTTTCAAATTAAAATAAAAGAGAAAACCCACTTCCTGTTTTGCAATAAAAACAAAATTGATCTTGATAGCGCCAAGCGACGAATAAGTTAGGAGGTAATTCTCAGCTCAAAAGGATATATGAATTTGAGCTCTTCCATCTGTAAGATTATAATTAATCTAATTCTGCATTCTATTATATAGTAATAGTTTTTCAGGCAAATGGGTTTAAGTCATTGGTCATACTATTAATAAAAAAAGCAGTTACAAATTAACTGGTAGATACATACATCGGTGGTTAGTATATATCCTAATGGAAGTGTCTTTGGTTTAGCTTTTTACTTCCCCTGAAATTATTTATTGTCTTTGAATACGAAACGCAATGATTCGGTTGGATAAGGTCACACGAAGTCTCGGCGAAGCCTTTTGGAGTGCTTAATTTGAAATAGACGATAATGTTAGACCACCACTAAACGTCGTTAAGAATTCCTCACCCCTAAAACCCGCTTCATTAGTCCGGCGACGAAACCCTTTCTTGTTAACCGCGAGTTCAACTCGATAAGCAAGGCAGCAGTTCCTGGCTGCATACGATCGACTTTTCCTTGTTAGGTCAGTCCTAAACCGCAAAAAATTGTATGAAACTATTCAGTTAAGTCATAACCAGAAATATGTCAAAGTTACAAGTTTAAGTGAACATATGAAATTTAATCTACCGTCAATAACTTCATAAGAATGTAATAAGAAAATGTGATTATCTTTTCAGTAGTAATGTTAAAAGAAACCAAGTAGATAACCACAGGTTATATTTTGTAAATGTCAATTAGGGTTTAATGTTATACCGCAGGTATGTGTCAAATAATAGGCATTTCTTGTACTTTAGAAATGTGAATTGAGTTATCCGCCAAATCATTCAACAACCAGTATTCGCAAACAGAAATAGGTTAAGAGGCTATGAAGAGCTCTTTAAATGTATCTTACTTGTATGCGCAGACTTTCAGAAAAAGAAAGAAAATCTTTCTATTAAGCTCTTGATTAATTAAATAACTTAAATCATAAATTGATATAAACTCTAATTAGATATTTCAGTATAAAGTGTCATTTACGAGCTGCAATAGTAGATACACCTTTTTATATTAAACTCATAAGTAATTAATTAATTTAACCCCAAAATTACATAATTGTATGTATATACAGGGTGTTACAAAAGTAACGCCCGTCCACTTGGGGATATATTCGGGAAGATAAAATAAACCGATAATAAAGAGTGACAAAGCTTCAGATTGTCCTTTCTTACAGAGTTACTGACCAACAAAGTATCGAAAAGGTATGTTTTACAAAATCAAGTTTCATTGATAATAAATACATTAAATGTTACATTAGATGTTCAAATAAGCCACCTTCCACTTCAATGCATTTTCTAGCGCGGTTTAACAGAGAAGCACTTACTCTCTCTTAACATTTCGTCGTTTATTAAAGCTAGTGCTGCACGAATACGGTCAATCACATCTGCCTGTTCAACAACTGGTTGTAGATAAACTTTTTCTATGATATATCCCCAGAAAAAGAAATCTAACGGATTAAGGTCGGGTGATCTGGGTGGCCAAGTTATTGGTACAGGTACAGGTTCTCTACACCGCGTCTCCGGGCTCCGGGTTTTGCAATAATTTCTCCGGGTTGCACTAATTTTGTAATAATGTCTAGATATAACTTAACCGTCAATTATATCAATGAACAATACGTTTCATATAATAGCCGCAAATTTCGCGCGCGGCGCGTGCATATAATGTCTCTTGCTATTTGCCTTTTTCTTAAATAATTGGATTATATTTCGAATTCAACCCTTTAATAACGGGTGTTCATAAACAGTCGTCATCCCAGTTGCCTTAAAAAACAAAATGTTATGTCTTTGATTAATTCGTACAACACAATGAAACGTCATTGAGTACTGTCATAGCGCATTTTTTCTCAATTTTAATAGACATACGTTTCTGAAGTCAAAACCTACTGGGATGACGACTGTTTATGAACACCCGTTAGTTAAAAAAGCAAAACTGCTACTTTAGATTCTTTCTAGGTTAAATCGTATTCAGCCACCAGGAAAAATTTCATATAGGTAATTAGCTACAGAATTTTTGAGCATTCGTTTTGTATTTAATCTAATGTCATTTGATATTAGAGGTAATTTACTTTTGAATTTTTTGTTTTTTCGTGATTCTTATCTCTTTGAGTCAATAATGGTGAATTTTTTCTTTTCAAACCTCGTTCTCCATTTCTCCCTCGTAAAGTAATTCACAAAAAGCATAATTTTTAGGCAACGTTGAGTCTTTTTTTAATAAAAAAGTTATTATCTACAAAACCGTTAGCTTTACAACAGCGGTTCTCAACCAAGTACCCCTGAATACTATTGTATGCATAATATTAGCATACGCTTTATTATTGGATGTATGTATGTATGCATTATCGATAACCTCATTTTACCTTGCGGTGTAGAGGCTGTTGCTTTATGCGCGTGCATCTGGCGGCGCAACGCTCAACTTGCCCCGGATTCGGGATACAGAGTTGGAGCGCGGCTTTTGTGCTTGCGCAGCAACCATTGTGTGAGGTGTGTGTCATGGTGATGTGTTGACCTTGTTACTCTATCGCTCTATCCCTTAGTTTTATTATTACGAAATAAAAAATCATTAATGATGGAGGGAGTATTTTACAAAAATTACCAAGAAATACAAAGAATGCCCATACTACTTATATTTTTAGTAATTTAAATCACAAAAATACTAACAATACATACTCGTATTTAAACAAAAATAACACAATGGCGAATCGGACACGGCGATTGCTGAAAAAAAACCTGTACAATAAAAAATAATAACACAATAGAAAAATCTTTATAAAATAGATAAATCTATACCTCAAACATAACAATTCAGGAAATTAAGAGTATGGATATATATTTTTTTGTAAATCAAATTAGAAAATATATGGATAATAGTATTAAATTTAAAGAGGCACTTGTCAAGGAGATATTTTCTACCAATAGCAGACTTAAGATTTTTTTAAAATGTATATGGCTCAATGTCGTTGAAATTGGCAACCCATAATGTATTTGTTTTATAAAAAAAACTATTGGTTTTAAGAAAAAATTAAAACGGCCTAGAATATTTTCAAGTAGAAAAGGTTTTCCAATACACTTTTTAACCAAATTTTTGTCCGTTGAGAATTTTGAATAAAAACGAGTTGCTAATTTTAATCTCTTAAAGCCGTACGTAAAAATTAAAAATCATTTCATAAGTAAGCGTTCTACTGGTAAAAAAGATTTGCCAATTTTCATTTGAATATATTTTCCCAATTTACAGAGAAATAATATAAACCTCATTTTAACCCCCCCCCCCCCCCCGCGCCATTAGTATCTCCGTAAAGGTTGAGAATTGAGGTTGAGAATTGAAACTATGCATACACGAGTCTGACAATTTTTGGCCAATTTGTGACGTACGATATGGTCAAGTATTTGGTTACACCCTGTATTATATTTGCTAACCATTAATAGTAAGGAATAAAATCATTGTTTTTGTTTGCTCGCTTTTTGTTTCCTATAAACATTATGTATTTCTCATTGAGAAAACCTTTTTTTTCCTCACGAAGGATCTCAGGGTTTCTATAAATTTAAAGGTGGTCACCCTAACGTCAACTCGTGGACGAAGACACAATACGTCCCAAATACCCAGAGACAAGCCAGGAGTTACCCAAACTATCCCCAACGCTGTTAATTGTACTAGCACCGGGCGACGGTCAAGTCCTTAAAGCAGGGCCAATCTGCACCGCAGCCATAACTAGTAGCACCTAATTTAATAAAAGTGAAACAAAACCGCCTCAGTTTAAACAACATGATGTAATCATACCATTACCGGCGACGAGAAATTTAATTTGAGGTTTCCGTAATGGTTGATGGAGAAGCACTTAACGGCTCAATAGGGCTGATTTATTCCTGGAAAGAGACAGTAGTTTCTGTTCAGGTACTTTCCTGTACAGGAAAATGTCCGGGTTATTGATCACTGCAGCTCAATTTATTATTGTTTATTTTTTAATCGTAATGGATTAATGGAGATAAGATCTAAAATTTGTTATTGCTGTTATCATAAAACACGCAACATATATATTGTTTGAACTGAAAGCATGCGCTACTTAATAAGGGCAATATGGAATTTATCGGATAGATAATCTGACACCCTAGCAATTATGTTGCACGCGTGCTTCAATGTTATCTGTAGTCTTGAATGCAGATGGAGGACATGCATTTTTCCCACATTTAATGTATTTAAAAAAAAGAGATAGGAACCCATATTAACACCAGCGATATTTTACTATAGTTCGTATAGTCCATTACTCTCCTGTGATGACTGATCTAGAAGGCAGAGTAAAAGTACTGTACACCCTCCCTCTAGAATCCAAACTTAACTTTTGTTCTATTATCTGAAATTACTTCTCGCTTTGTACCTTTACCCTAAAAATTAATTTGGTCATGATATTTTTGTTATTCGTGCTACCTTGGCTATTACATTTCTATGGATTGCTTCAGTTTCTTCTTAAGGCTAGTATTTAGTAACTTTAAAATCATCGTTCGCCACATCTAGGGATTTTTGAAAACGCCTAAATATAGGCAACAAACTGAACAGCTATTGCCTCTGCAATGGCCTGTTGTAGATTTGACCAGTGGAGATCGTTAAGCCTATAATGACAAGTTAATCTGACAGCGTACCTCATTACGAAAAGTTCGGTAAGAAAACAGAATGCAAACACATTCAACCGTAAATATAGGGCAACGGGAAGTTATAACTGAGAATATCCCTTATGTATATTTGATTGAAAATTTTCCATAGCAACGGCGATTATTAATAATCGGAAATTTATTGAAATTTACCGTGAAATTTCCAGTTATGTCACTGTCATCAAAGCATTTAGAGACAACAAAGCTGTGAAAAAACAACAAAGTCAGTAGGCCGATAATGATTGTTGCTATGGGCAACCAAAAGCGACCCCTAAACAAACTTAAATGTTAATTAACTGTAGTTTTGACAAAAAATCCTAAAATGTTAGTACTTTGATATTAGTTTTATTATTATTTTTAACAAAAATGTTTTCTTTACTGTGCTTTTTCATTCGTGATATTCTCTATCAAAATATAACGCGTGCATAAAAAAATTCCTATGGAAATATTTGCAAACGTGTTCCTGAGCTACTTTTTTTAACAAAAGCATTCCTACATGCCTTCAAGAAATTAGCTCCAGAACATTTTTCCAAATATTTTCAGAAAATTTTCAATCATTTGGTATATTTCTACTGAAAATTGCATAATGTTTTATAATGGTCATAATAGTTTAATAGTCTTTGTTCTACATATCATAAAAATTTAAATTGCATACAATCTGAAAACAACATATTATAGAATAATTCATTCACATAAATCAATGGCGTTATAAATTAAATATTTATGCTATTTTGAGAATGAATACCCGTATACTATTTTTAGCCGTATTGCCACGTTGTAGTTAAAGAATAATTACTTATGAAGACCCAATAATGCTAGTTGAAACGTTTACAACGACAAATTAAGCTTACTCGACGTGATGCTAAAACCCAATAAACTATCAATTAACATTGAAGGTAAAACGTCAATTAAATGACATTTATAAAAGAAATGCATGGTTATATTACATTCGAATTTTTGGTTTTTTATATCGTTATTGTTATTCCTTTTTTTCTTTGTTTACTTCTTGCTGATCTTACATGTTCAAGAAGATTTTCTTTTATTTCATTATAATATTCTGCACTCACAACATTTATGTACATAAAGGTAAGATTCTTATTTGATCAAGTTTTTTGTCTCGTCTAAAACTCTGAGTAATCAATATTATGGTATATATTAATAAATATTGAACAATTTATTGAAAACTAACAAAAAATCTTCTGCGCCGTACATAAATAGATACGCTTTGGATTTAAATTCTTATTTACAGTATATGTTGGATGTTAGCTACATGTAAAAACGTATACATATTTATTTCATTTTTAAATTCCAATTTTTAAAAATTTGAATTTCATCGTTTAAGATCATTCTAAATCCTCGTCATGACCAATCACTATAAAATTTCATGTTCTTCTTATTTTCAAAAAAATCACTGCGTAATAATACGTATTTGTGAGATAGTGTTAGGTATTTTGGTTTTTGTTCATTGGTCTGTGTGTCTGTCTTTTTGTGTGTGTGTGTCTGCCTGTGAACAGAATATCTCAAAAACGAAAAGAGGTATGACGTTGAAACTTCATATATAAGTTTTGTGTACTATCTAGATGCGACAGCAAGCGATTGAAGAGAATCGCATAACCCGAAGTATGTGTTTACTCTTGTGATTTTTCAGTCTTTTTCGATTTTTTCAAAAGCAGCTCCAACGATTTTTTTTTTCAAACTTTACAATTTTAATGTGTATTGATGTGAGATAGGCGATTTTCAAGTTGAATACCTATAAAATGGGTTTCTTTTGTTTTTTTTTCGTTTGTTTTTATTAACTCCTATTTTTAAAATTAAAAAGAAATCATGACTACTATTTCCAAATACAGGGACAATTAAATATATGCAATAAAAGCAAGTGCTTCTTTGTTGTATGGTCACCACTTGAAATTTCCATAGAAGTAATCTATAGAGATGCAATGTTTTGGCAAAACAAAATACCAAAACTACAGCAATTTTATACAATGGCGTTATTACCAGAACTTGTAGATCCCAGAAGCATAAGGAATCTGCCAATCCGGGAAACGTTTTTGAATAACTGACAGTTTTTAAACATTTTACATTCCAAAGAGATTATTACTTGTTCTGATTCCTATTTTTATCTTAACATTAATTAATTAGGTACTTCTTATTTTTATTTTATTATTAATTTAATTAAATATATAGGTAATTGTGACAATTTATTTCTTTTTATAAATGTATGTGTTTGCATGTTAGTTAATAAAAATTATTTTTTGCATCTATCTGACTCGTACGTTTTGTTTTTATTATAACGACAATAATTTTTGTGCATATTTAAGTGCATATGTTTGCTATTTTACGTGCATATTTTCCAACTTTTAAGTGCATATTTATCCTAAGCCTGGTTATAAATAACTTAACTATTAAACTTCTTTATATTGTAACAATGAATATTTCATTTTCATGATAATATCGAAATGTTTGTAAATAAATGGTTTGGCGTAACGAAAGCAGAGGGGGCCTGGACACTTCGCCCAAAGTCCATAACCCCCAATGCCCACAACGCCCAAAGTGCGCCCACAACCCCCAAATATTTAGCAGGCCCACTTCGCCCAACGCGACCACAACGCCCAAAGATTTTCTAGGGCCACATCGCCCAATCAGTTGGCTCATAACCCCCAAGCCCACAACCCCCAAACTCTTAGCAGGCCCACTTCGCCCAACGAGTTGGCCCATAACCCCCAAAGTCCATAACGCCCAAAGTGCGCCACAACCCCCAAATATTTAGCAGGCCCACTTCGCCCAAGGCGACCATAACACCCAAAGGTTTTCTAGGGACACAACGCCCAACTAGTTGGTCCATAACCCCCAATTAGCTTCGTGTGAATTCGGCATTTCCTTTTTAAAACGTGTATTTCTGCCTGTATGATCTTAGTTTGTTTTCATTCATTCATAAAGTTCAGAAGTATACCTTAAGCCAATGTCTTTATAAAATGTGTTTACAATAGTTAATTTTTTACCACAGTGATTCTAAATGTCTTTTTATGGAAAATCGTAAAGAAGATAGCACTTTTCTTAACTATTTTATTGAAGTTGATAATTATAAATTTGTCAGTTGTAAACTGAAGTCATTTTGACCACATTTTGAGTTACAAGATACTAGTATGAAAAAAATAACGTGTACAACACATATCCAAACGTTACTTTTTTAATGAGTTTGAAGGTTATTTTTTTTGCATATTCATATCTGGTACTCGAAATTTTATCATAAAAGACTTCAGAATTTATAAGTGTCAAATTGACAATTCGCAATTTCAATAAAATAGTTAAAAAGACTTACTTTTTCACGAATTGGTAATTAGAAATTTAAGTGACTGTGGTAGCTAAGTATGAATTATGTACGAGTATAAGGTATATTATAATGAAAATTATTTTATAGGTTACGAAACTTAAGAAGTCTCAGATTTGAGTAGTGCTGAAAATGAGGAATACATTGCAATGCGTGTCCTTATGAAAATGACTGTACAGTCAGATGTATTATATTAAAGTGTTATGTTCAAGAGTAAAACGTTTACTTTACGTTTGTATGTTTCTGTTTAATATAAATAATAGTCATTTACTTATATTTATTTCTTAAGATCTACTATCCCAAACGATTTTTATTGTAAAGGAACGCCACTAATATCAAATAATTGTGACATAAAAATCCTTGAAAGTAGAATTAGGTAGGTACTAATTATATACAGTGTCCGCAAAAATGTCGATATAATATGGGATAAATTTTTATTTTTGATTTTTCAAAAAAACTTTTTACGTTAATAATTTGTGCTTGTCTAAAAACCTATTTACCCCCTATCATATATACCGAGTGATTTGTACTTATTTAGAAAATTGAGTTTTTCGAAATTGACAAAATCTGAAAAGTGCTCTTTTCGGAAATTATGTAAGATTTCAGTGAGATTTTTTTAGAGTGTGTTATTTTTAGGTAACTGAACAATCTCAAATCCAGAAAACACCTATTTTTTTACATTTTAGTTAAAAATTAATTTTTTAATTTTTTTAATATTTTTCAAAATTTCACATATCAAGACAATATTAAAATTATTTTTTATGTGAAGACTAAGATTTATAATTGGAAAAAATAATATAAAATTGTAATTACTTCTTTAGATTTTTTATTATTTTCCGAAAAGTAGTATGTGGACATAATTTTTACGTTTTTTATGCAAGGCGCTTTTTAGGAGAAGTATTTTTCAATTCTAATTAATATGTATTTAAATGGCTTCAAGAAACTCTAATATAGCCCTGTTAATGAATTACTGTTACAAAAACCCTGTAAATGTTCTTTTACAGTTGTCTAAATGAGGAGATTTTTTTAGAACATGAAATTGGATAAAGAAAAATCATTGAAATCTTACTTAATTTCCGAAAAATAGCATTTTTCAGATTTTGACAGTTTCGAAAAACTCCATTTTCTAAATAAGTAAAAATATGATAGAGGATAAATAGGTTTTAGACATGCACAAATTGTTGACGTAAAAAGTTTTCTTGAAAAATCAAAAATTTTTTCCGAATTATGCCGACTTTTTTGACGGACACAGCATATCATCGTTTAAATATATTGTACTTGCGTGTATACAATTTTCACGTAATAGTACGTAATTTTTTATAATATTAAGTGTCATGCAGCTACTTATCATTGAGTGAGTTAGCGTGGAATGATACAAAAGAGAAGAGTTCTCGGCAACACGTTTTGATTTATGGTGATCTTTAGGTATAATTTTATAATCTCAGAAGGATAAAAAATAATCGTTAAATGTAAAATGTATGAATCTCTGTACTAAGAAAGTATTCTATATACATACATATATGTATAGTTTCAGCTACACAGTCACTTAAATTTCTAATTACCAATTCGTGAAAAAGTAAGTCTTTTTAACTATTTTATTGAAATTGCGAATTGTCAATTTGACACTTATAAATTCTGAAGTCTTTTATGATAAAATTTCGAGTACCAGATATAAATATGCAAAAAAAATAACCTTCAAACTCATTAAAAAAGTAACGTTTGGATATGTGTTGTACACGTTATTTTTTTCATAGTAGTATCTTGTAACTCAAACTGTGGTCAAAATGACTTCAGTTTACAACTGACAAATTTATAATTATCAACTTCAATAAAATAGTTAAGAAAAGTGCCATCTTCTTTAGATTTTCTATAAAAAAGACATTCAGAATCACTGTGGTAAAAAATTAACTATTGTAAACACATTTTATAAAGACATTGGCTTAAGGTATACTTCTGAACTTTATGAATGAATGAAAACAAAACTAAGATCATACAGCAGAAATACACGTTTTAAAAAGGAAATGCCGAATTCACACGAAGCTAATTGGGGGTTATGGACCAACTAGTTGGGGCGTTGTGTCCCTAGAAAATCTTTGGGCGTTGTGGTCGCATTGGGCGAAGTGGGCCTGCTAAATATTTGGGGGTTGTGGGCGCACTTTGGGCGTTATGGACTTTGGGGGTTATGGGCCAACTCGTTGGGCGAAGTGGGCCTGCTAAGAGTTTGGGCGTTGTGGGCTTTGGGGGTTATGGGCCAACTGATTAGGCGATGTGGCCCTAGAAAATCTTTGGGCGTTGTGGTCGCGTTGGGCGAAGTGGGCCTGCTAAATATTTGGGGGTTGTGGGCGCACTTTGGGCGTTGTGGGCATTGGGGGTTATGGACTTTGGGCGAAGTGTCCTAGACCCAAGCAGAGTATTTGGTGAAACTGATATTAAAATTAATTAAATGATTTCCTGTCACTCAAATTACTTACACATATGCTTGTCTAAAAGTTCATTTTCCTATTTTCTTGTTGGCATCTTTTTATTTATCTTGCATAATTTCTAATCGTGTTTAATGCTGTTCTCGTAGTCTGTAGCAATAGATTTATAATAAAATCTAAATAAATCAAAAATAAATAATTTAATTAATAAAATAGATATTTTAATCATGACTATTAATAAACACTATCGTTGGATGAATTTTCAAGAGCAGAAAACTAAATTGGGCCCAGTTTTAAAATGTCTCAAATAGTATCAATAATATCGAATAAAGTACTAAACTGAACCTTGAAACTTTACGTTCAAAGCACGAAATCACCACCAATTCTTTGTGCCTTCATTTTAATTTAACTGAACTATCAAATCGTAGAACGTTACATTTGTTAATTTTTCTATTTAATTTAATTAATTATCGTGTTGACGCCTCTACACTTTTATCACAAATACAATTCCGACTGCCTGATTTTAAGGACCAGATCTCAATTTTCATTTTTATACCCGCTTTCTAGACTAACGTGCATTTCAAATCGCCTATTTTAGCAATGTCAAATGCATTCAGTAAATTGGAGGTAAATATTGATATATTTCACTCACAAGTGGTTAGTTTCGTGCTGCAATTTCCAACAGAAGTGATTTTGTACTTGGGGAAATTTTTTATTATTATATTATAATATGTGGATTTAGGCGGTGCTTTCATTTTATTTTATTTTATTATTATAGGCACTGTTTCACTGTTGTGGTGTTATGTTATAGTTTAGTTTAGAAGATAATCAGTTATTTTGTTATATTTGATTTAAGTCTTAGCGACACTAATTTAATTACTAATTTTTTTTTGTTTCATGTAATTGGGAATTTAGTTCCCGTTGGAATTAAATCTATTTATTATTATTCAAATAAACTGCAGTTTTACTTTTAAAATTTTAAACAAACTGTGAGTATAGCCGCTCATTTATTTGATGTTATCTTAATCGGCTTACCTAGCTTAACTGTGGCGAATCATACCTTTTGCTTCCCTCATCTAATGTGGTTAGATGGGTTGCATATCTTTAGAAATAATTTTTTGTATAAGAATGTTTCAGATTGATACAAATTATAAGTTTTGGATTAAGATTAACATTCTTCAAACTTTTTGGTAGCTATCCTGATGGAAAATAACAATCTGAATGCACCGGCAGAGCAAACATTCTGAAATTTGAATTAGTTGAACTTATATTTTCCATAATAGTTAGAAACAAATATAATAATTTCTTAAATTCTATTTAACTTTTTCAAAATTTGGGGTCGCGGAGGCATTTATAAGTAATATAGCGACATGTAAAATAGTCGTCATTTATTCCATCTGTAATAACAAAATTGTAATTTTCTTATAAAGTTATTTCCATTATTGGATAAATACCGGTATACGGCAACTTACTAAATGCAAGCCTTAAGCCATAAACGTATAGCTACAATACTTGCGACTTCAATATACTTCAAACGTAAAGAATACTCTAAGAACTGTAAACGAAGCTAATAGAGGTGCTGCAATCAAAATACAACCCTTTGATGAACAAAGCAAACTGCTTTACAGAAGTGCCCTTCGGAGCTACTTAGAAAATAGAGGAAGGGAAGGTATATTTAATCAATCACACTCAAGTGACATGAAGATGTTTTTTCGCTATCTAGGATGCAACAATTAATAATATTTAAGGATATTTATTACTTCTAGAGAGTAAAGCGTTCCGGTGAAAAAATGGTAATACTGGAAACCTAATAGCCACTATGACTTATTTGTTACTGCTACCTGTATTTGAGTTGAGCTTCTCTTTCAGATTTATTGTTCTACTTGAGTTTACGTATTCTAGTTCTAATGCCTTTATATACTTGCCGATTTGTTAAAAATACCGTTGGCGCCCGTTTTGCATATTTTAAAGAGCTGTACACAGCCGTCTTCGTAACTGCAGCTGGTCGGCAGGCAAGTGTATCAAAGTAGCTACGTTAGGTTTTGATTTTGAGGGATTAGCCAAGGGTGAACCTTTTTACTTCCTTTTACAATAAATGAAAGTATCGGCTTAGACCGCGTAGTATTTGTATATGAACACCCAGCATTTTCTGGCTTAATGTGCATTGCACCTTGTGAAGTCGAGCAAAAACCCGCGCGATGGCCATGCTCTTTGGTGGCTCGTGTTGTTTGAGTATCTTGAGAACGAGGATACTTAGGCAGATTTGGCCGTTTTGCTGTTTGTGCACCTATATTCACTAACGTTTCGCAAGACCTTGCAGCTTGCATCATCAGAGTGAAAGTCGCACTAAGAACCGAAGGACAAAAAAGGACAAAGGTAAAGGTTATTTCAATTCCCCCAACTGGGGGCGGGCTGCTATAGGGACCTTCCGTCCCTCTTCAGCCAAGAACGGGAAACTCGGGATGGGTGAGAGAAAGGAGGGGTGGAGACTGGAAGAAAGGCCAGGAAAGGTGGAGAAATACTGCCCCGGCATTCACCTCAGAGAAGGTACTCTGTTGACTCAGGAAAACCACCTAAAAACCTGAATCAAGGCAGACGGCCGCAGGAATCGAACCCACGACCTCCCATCCCTATTTATTATCGAGGGTAGTAAAAACGCTACTAGCGCACTAGTCTCCACAGCACTCCACTCCAATATTTGTAGCAGTTACAGCATACATTAACTTTAATATTTCTACAAGCAAACGTAAGGCCTGGTTAAAAAAATTTGACAGAGTTGGAACTTACTTACATATTTTAAAAAAAACATCTGTAATTATCTGTTATCTAAGCATATTAGAGCAACGGCTAAAACAACTTATAAACCAACCCGTCAGAAGAATCCACAAGAACACTTAATACTAATGGACAAGAAATTTACTGCGAGAGATGCAGTATCATGTACCGCTCTAGGTAAGGGTTATTGAATTCCTGAATTAATGGCACTTGGCGAACAGCTCGGATTTTCCATAGCGCAACTAACGTTATCTATATATTTTTCTACAGGTATCGGACTTCGTAATAATTATTTTGATGGTATTTCTCTCATAATTTCCATGTATCTAAGGAGTAGTTCCGTTTCCGTTTCGCGATATTTTTCTAAATGCTAAATGCAAATTGTCATTTTGGGATTCCCAAGCTTCTTTCTGTACCTTGAAATTAGGTCGCTTCGAACGCTTGTGTGTGGAACAGGTTGTCTATGCTCATTTTGGATAATTTTTTGTTCTCCGTTCTCCGTTCGTGTTGAGCCTCTAACGCATTTAACTTCAAACTGGTTTTTCTTTTGGAAAATGGCCAGTCTTCCTGTTCTCTTCTAAGGCCGAAGACGTCGGCCGGGGCTTGAAAAAGAACGTACCGCTTATCATTCGTGGTCGAAAACCGGACCAAACATATAAATGGTTCTGGTTGGTTATTACCGCTCCTTGCAGTTACGCGTTGACTGTTAATTTTCCAGCGACGACGTCTAGAAAATACAGTCTCCGGAGAATTTTTTCGCCATAAATTAACACTTGACCGGGCAAAATCGGAAAATGGGAACCAGGGATCGGCAAAAGCCATGTATGTGAAAAAATACTGAAAAGTTTGTTGGGAAAACTGCCTTGATTTCGTTACTATGAAAACAAGTTTGTGTGATTATTTAGATAAGTTAAATATAGATACCAATGTCATATTTTGTTTGAGTTTTCGAAAGTGAATTCGCAAGTTTGAAAGTATGGATTCGGATTTTGAACAGTCACAAGCCAAAAAATTCCAGAAAGGAAAAGTAAAAAGCTCGATACGAGAATGAATGGTGCCGAGAAAAGAACGCAGAAAACGTAGGTGAAGAAGTTCGTATCAGTGTCGGTGGTAAAAAAATTGTACGATAGATGACCGGAAAGTGTTTTGCAGGTATTCCCAAGCTTCCAGGGCTCACCTCTATTTGGTTGAACCTAAAAAACACTACTTTCCGGTTTGGCAACGGAAATTACTATGGTTTCACGTGGTCTAACCTGGGGGAATTCATTTGCAGGCCTCCATCTACGAGCGATATTGACTATGTTTTACATTCGTAACGCTCACGTTTTTGGACTATTGCCGAGGGACCCGGTCGTTGTTTTATGCACAACACAGAAGCCATAATCCAGGATCTTATTTGCACTATTTGCAGCCGCGTGCCGCCTGTTGGAGGGATCGTTGCCCCCGGCGAGTCAATTCCCGGATTGGTTGGAATTTTCGGAGTCCGATCGACGTTGAGGACCTGCAGTTGGAGGTTATACGTTTTCTATTTTATTTTACGTATCGAATTCGTGACGTCGCAGTGGCAACACCGAAGCGTCCGTCTATGTGCGTTCAGCATTCGCTTCTCCCTAATTATCAGGAGCTTAGAAGTCGCAGAAGATGCTCAGCTCATTTGCTTCAGTTCCAACTATCCAAAAGATAAAAAGTCGCGGAAGATCTTTTGTGCGTTTTATGGGTTGTTTACTAAAGTCAATTTAAAATTTTTGAAATTGCTATGGTGTTTGCGAATTTTGTTTTTTTTATTATTTGCCTAATTAAAAACCGCTTCTTACTTATCGTCTTAATTATTTTGCGCATTCTGATTACATATAACGCTATTTTATAACTGTTGAAATAGTAGACGAATCACTTCTTTGATAGCGCACATTGGCGTTCAGCAAAAACTTGTTTTTATGAAACGACAATTTTATTTAATGATAAATGCGCTTCATGATCGAGAGGTCTTTGCAATAAGCGCTACGCAACGTGATTTGCGTTAGAGTTTAGCTTTTTTGTAAGCGCCTAATTAGGCTGTCACTCAGTTGGGACAATCTTGCTGTTCAATTCCAGCGTATATATAACTAATTCTTTTTTGTTTGTATAATTCCGCCATACTATTTAATTTCATAAATTTGTGGTAATCACTCATATTTCAATAATTTGTTTTCAGAGTTATTTTTATTTAATTTTACGGCGTTTCTGAATGGTTTTGAATATAACGAAGCTAATACTATTTGTATAATGTTAATTTTCATGTAATATTTTTTGCTGTAATATGTAATTGCTTTTAATGCATTTTGTATTTAACCGTTGATATCTCTATTTTATAATGGTATATTCGCGAATTCCTATTCCCGCTCGGCTGTTTACTTTTATTAAAACCTTGATTCTTAAATTGTACTTCTAGTATTTTCTCTTATTTGATTCGTCGATACCTTCTCGTATTTTAAGATTTGGATTATGTGAGAGAAAAAAGCTCTCGCCGGCAAGTGAAGCTTGCTTGGACTGCTGGTTAGATGGAAGTTAGCGTTGTCCCAAGAAGGCAATTGGCGCTCATTTTGTTTTATTTAGTAGCTATTAGAACCATTAATTTAATTCGACTCGCAACCAAAAATTGCAGAGTATATCGAGTTAGCCTGGGTAGTTGGCCTATTCCAAGAGTTGTAAATAATGGGACACAAACCCATTTGATAATTTCATGCTACATATTATCGAATACTGGCGTATGTAAATCCGTTTTTATGGCAGATCCTCATTCTAATCTAATCTAGTCAAAAAATAGTAGATTATGTTATTAGGAGTAAAAGTGATACTTTATGTGGCGAAGCTGAAGGTTATTTAGCCGAAAGTTAGTGAGGCAAATAATTCAGCTAAGCCACATAAAGTCACTTTTACTCCGAATAACATATACTATTTTATCCGCAAACGTATTCAGATAAATTTCATTAATATAAATTAAAAAAAAGAATGCATCGGCCGGGAATCGAACTCGGGCCACCCGCGTGACAGGCGAGCACTGTACCCTTGCGCCAACCTCTGTTGTTCAAATAACGCGCTACTGTAATGATATATGAACATACTGAATCACCCGGGCTAATTGCACACGGCCACAGCAGCTGTCACACCATAACCCACGGCGACAGATGCTCCGATCCGCTGCTTAAAGGTTTATTTAAATTAAAACTTTTTCGGACTCTTTTTGAAAATAAAAACCGGCCTACGATCTAAGTATAAAAATTAGCAAAATTTTAAACAATCATACAATTTAATCGGTCCAGTATCTTTGTAGGAGATAGCGAACAAACATAGAAAGAAAGAAAGAGAGCAACGATTTTGTGTGCTTAGGCAAATAAAGTACGCAAAAGTCGCTATTTTATCTGCTTAGGCAGATAAAGTGACACTTTTACCTTGTCAATAAAGACACATAAGTTGTCACTTTTGTGACGTTTGCGGATAAAAAATATTTTGAAATATTACCCGGTATCTGTAATGAAATATGGGTTAGCAGTAGAACTTCTGGTTCAATATCAAAAAAATTGGATCCGCTTCGCAGTGACTTCGTATCATCTGAGTTTGGCAACCGTCGGATTTAATCCCTACACCTCTTCAAAAAGGAAAAGACCTACATTGAGAATGTAATATCAAGGCTGATACGACCCTGCTATAAACCATAAAACATGCCGCGAACAATCTCTTTCGCTTTAAAAGGTATAAGAAACAATATTTCGTCCCCTTCACCATGGAATTGGTGTAGAGGTGTTACAAAATAAGTGGCAATAAGCCAGAAAGTAATAGTATTTCCCTTATTTTCTTTTACATTCTATTTGTTGCTGATGATATCTTTGCTAATTAACGTATTCTGATAGATCTGGATTATAGAAGGTGCTAACGATGTTCTCAGGGCCTCTTTCCAACAAGTCTCGGCTACTAAATTCCACCTGAACCGACATGAACCATTCGGGGTTAATATGAAAGCTTATAAAAGCCACTTTATAGTCGTTTGTGACAACCAATTGCCCCACCCTAACACCAAATTGCTTTTAGAAGACCTACACTGATATACTTCCTCAATTTCTAAACTGTACGTTCTTCAAATTGTGTTTGTTAAAGGAATTGTTGTATACGTTACATGACAACATGACTGTAATAGCATATGACAGACTGGTTACATAAAAATAATATGAACAGTACCTAAGATTTTTATCTTGACGTGATCTATATATTATTTGATTAAAGTTTTTTGTTAATTATTATTTATGTCTAATCATAAACTTAAATCGTGGAATTTATAAACCCACTGATTTGAAGTTTTGCAATCCTCTAATATAGAATTGGCTAGAGTTGTATCTAGACTCGTGAAAGCAATTTGTAAATGCATGGTCAATTATTCATCGCCGCCTTATCAAAGCTGTAAGTTGGCTTTCCTCTGTCTGAAAACTTCCCAGTGGTTTTGTTCCATTGGGAGAGGAATCTCGTCGAATTTCTGCTCTATCGATTTCCTGATTTCTTTTTACATCATTTAATTATTTCCTTTGTAAAACCTATGGTTCTTTTCGTCTCATATTTTCAGTTTCTAATATACGTACATCATACAATATTATATTTCCTATATATGAGGTAGTAGGTACTCCTTCCACAAGAAGAACCCATAGGGAGACATTCACACGAAATGTTTGTAAACATTCCACCTGATGTATGTTATGTAAAGGTTATCGCTTTGACAACTTACAAGTAGCTATAAGCATGCAACCTAAGCTCGCCGAACTACAATAGAAAATGCTGAATTAACACGAAGTCTATCTGATACACATGGGTCAATGCTCCCACGTCACTTTTATCATGAACTGCGACTTACATAACGCGTAATAGTTATCTGCAAGCATTTTTTCAATTGATACACTATGGGATGGACTTCCATCAATTGAAAAATCGCAATACTCAAGCGTCTACAAGTAAATCCCTCTTTGCTCGAAGCATTTGAGTACAGATAAGCACCATGTTAACACTCTTTACCGAAGAATACAATTATTAGGATTGCTATTCCGTTATTTGAAAAAAAAAATCAATGACAATGCATTCTAAATTCAACAATAGTGATAACATTGGTAAATAGCTTTATTCTCTGGGAAACAACGTATACATTTAAACAGCTTTGAGAATATTTAATATTCGAGCGTCAAATATGTCATCGCTAAATATGTGAAATGCTTGCTATCTAAAACGTAACAATTCCCTTCAGAAGTCTACCTCGACATGACTTGTTTCCTTTTTCAGTTGCCTACTAGAGCCTAACAACCCACAAAGAACTAAAAAAGAGCGAAAGCAATACCGGTAGTCATGAAACTAACGCGGTGGAAAATTTAGTTCTCGTTCTAGTTTGCCCTTCTAAATCGTTCAACATAACGACCCTCCACAGCCTCTCCGACAGAGAATACGTTCGGTTCATTTTGTTCAATTCCAGAAAACAAAGCGGCTTTCCGGAGCGCATAAAAATGCTCCCTCCCCTTTTGCTCGTCTTGCGAGACTTCGTGCCCCGGATAATTAGCGCTCGAAAGCTCAAACCGAACCGAACGGGACAACACTATGATATTTCGCATCCCCACACCTTTAGAAGAACTAGAGCTCATAATGGCGCAGTAAAATGCCTATAAAGTTTCGTGTGTCCAACAGGGATTCATTCTAAGGTGTAATCAACACCGCCAATTACACGTCACGATTTATCACCAAGACACGACACACAGTAAGGAAAGCTATTCACTATAGAGCTTCATCATGTGAGAATAAATTTCAATAGTTCTTTGCAGGTCAAAAATAAACAGAAAGGGTACAATTCCATTTCGTATAGAATAACATGGCGATATAGATTATCCTGTCGTAAGGATAAGTTATCCATACGCCCTTTCGCTTGTATCTTGTTCAATGGCTCTGTAAGCTTCAGGATTACCAAACTGTAATCCCTATAGCATTGTTTCCGATGGCAGATACCCCTGGTGTAGCTATAATTAAAGTAGCTACATTTGTATGGTAACAAACAAAACGTTCTAAAGGAAGCAAAAGCAAAACTGCATTGGCCATTTTAATGTCTTCTCGGTAAATGCATTCCTTCTACCTTTAAAAGTTAGGGTGTTTATATCGTCAACAATACCTATAATAGTTTCCTTTTTCTTCAGTTGTATCCAGTTTTGCTATTGATGATCTAGTGAATTCTAGTCTATTAGATATGATACTAGCAGTCCAGTGAGACAAATGTCTCATTTAATAAAACAAAAAAGACCGTCCCGGACGGACCAGCGTCCCGGACGGACGGAAATCACGTGATTTCTCGAAAACCGGAAGTGCCACGTGACTGAAATTCGGTTCCTGACCTGACATGACCATTCCAAACATATAACTTTAATAACTTTTTTCTCTATCTCTTACGGTTTGGCTGCTGAAACAGCGTCCCAGACAAAACAGCGTCCCAGACAGACACGTCTATTAGATAAAGGGTATTACGGCACTATTTCCAAGCGTGATACACGTCACTTTGAACTGCACACTTTTTAACTTCAATCATTAGAACGTCTAGATTACTCCAGTTAACGTATATTTAAAAAAAATCTATTTTATGAAAAAGTCTCTAAAGCCAAACCATTAGAACATACAATACAAGAAGGACAACTAAGATGGCTGGGGCATGTGAACAGAATAGGAGAGGAAATGGTAATCGGAAGAGGAAAAGAGAAAAACCAAACAAGACGTGGTAAGACGCGAAGTACGAAAAGCGGCAGAAAGCAGAGGGGTGGAGTGTGACAGCATAAAGAATATACAGCAGATTTGAAGAAATGAAAGCAATTGTGGAAAAGAGGGCCACGCAAGACTTAGCTCACTAGATGCCTTATATGGAAAGGTAGATAGGCAACGGATTAGTAACTGTGTAAGCGATACTAAAATAAACTAAAATCTACAAACACGATTAAAAGAATACAATGAAATAACAAACTTTTCAGAAATATAGTGTCATTGGAGAAATCTTAGCCGGAATCGGACGCACATAAAAAATTTCAGAATAACACTACGAATTAGGTACAGAATACAAGGGATCTTTAATAGTCCAGTTACATGTACAAAAAGCAGGTCTTTGCTGAAAGTTAACAGAATTTAAATTCCTTTTTTGGGGTATTGAGGGGGGGGGGGGTCAAAGGAAGCATAACTTCAAGTTGTCGACAATTCCGCCATCTTACAAAAGTCTATTTGATTTGTTTCGCGATAATTCGGTTCCCGTTAACGGTACATGAAAATAAAGTCGACCTTTAAGTTAGAATTTTTTGTGCACTACAATTTGTGTTCGATTACTTTTCCAGGTACAAGCGATATTACTCGAGATATCGAACGCGAAATGAAAGCGTGAGGCATCGAGATTTTTTTTAGCACTTCTTCGTTTGTATTTCGTTTCATTGTATAGGTTATATATTGCTCACAACAATTATTATTCCAAATAGTTAAAGTGTAACGTTTCGCTCCTGATTAAGCGCTACTGAACTTTAATCTGAAATTAAAAGCGCTTAATCTTCGCGTTTTTTGGCGTTACAAGAACCTCAGAGCGCCGGCAGCCGCAAGTTCGCCGTTATGCGCGAATAAAACGAGGAAACGTCCGCCGCGCATTTCCATTTCTGCTTTGATGCAAGAGAAGGAACTTGATAACAACGTATAAAACCAAAATTGTTCAAAACTCGAGAAGAATTAATCCGAGAATCATTCCGAGAAATTATCCCGAGCTCCGCTCTCGATCCAGTTGGAGAATTATACCAGAATTCTTCTAGAACATTTAGATTCAGATTACCGAACGATATCTCCGACCCGCTACATTAAGTTCATAATTTATTAATTTAAAACGTCGCATACCTGGGACTCAGGGCGCGTCCAGACTAGCCAGTCTATATTCACGAAACCTTCATAATTTATTCTTTTAAAACGGCGCTTACCTGGGGTTCAGGGCGCGCCAAGTCAGTTCATATTCACGAAACCTCCATAAGTTCGAAATTTAACACAACGTTTACCTGGAGATCAAGACACGTTAGCCCAGCCAGTTTAAAGTTTCTAAAACTCCGTAGTTTGGCTGAGACGTAGCCCGAACTTTCCTGCATAATCTGCAATTTCACCAGATCAAAAATTAACTTACCCCGAGTATTGTGTTTACACGACCTCGGCACGCGCGGTCCATCCGTTATCAACCCCAGATAGCCGTTCATCAACCACTGGTATCACCAAGTCACATTCCGCGGTCGCAAATAAGAAAAAGTCCATCAAAGTGTTATTTGAAAATGTATTTGCTTTCATTAAATAAAGTAACTGATAACATCGTACCTTCATTACCTACACTTTTGCTAAAATTTGTTTACATCCACAGTTCTACCAACGTCTGCCGAAATACTCTAGGCATGCCAGTGACCGCCGCCCAAGTTTGAGCCAAGCCCGCTCCTGCCAGTTGGGTGGTCTAACCGCAAGGCGGAAATAATTAAATATTAATTTTGTACATATCATTCTAATTACTTTACATGCTGTTTTATTTTTATCTTTTTTACTTGAATTGAAAATAGTGATGAATAAATGTAATTTCTGTTATTTGGTATTCTTTGAATCAGTCAAAGTGAATTTAAATCGAACCTGGATCTAATAAGAGTTGCCCACTTATTTGGGTCCAAATTAATTAATGCTATTATTAAATAAATATACCAGGAAGCATTACAAAAGTAACAATTTTTTTAGTAATATACAATCATATAATGTTATGTACTGCATACTTGATAAAATATAATCATTCTGATAATGCAATGAAGTTTATTACGTCATTTATGTAATAGTACGATACATGAAATCAAAATTACGCGCCGACTTGACGACTTTGATCCGCTCTACAAGTTGTAATTTTAGTAGCATTTTCAATTTATGATTAGTCAAATTGCAGGTATTTCCAAGCTCTACAAGTCTGTTAATAACTACTTTTTCGCTAAATAGAACGAGAAACAAAATACAAACAAAGAAGCGCGAAAAAATCTCGACACCTTCACGCTTTCATTTCGCGTTCTATATCTGGACTAATATCGCTCGTACGTAATCAAAGATAAATTGTAGAGCATTAAAAATTCTAAATAAAAGGTCCACTTTATTTTCATGTACCGTTAACGGAAACCGAGTTACCGCGAAAAAATCAAACGCACTTTTTTACGATTGCGGAAATAGCACATACGAAATCTTGGTTGACAACTTGAAGGTAAGCTGTCCAGGACTCCCCCAACACCCCAAAATAGACATTTTAAATTTCGGTTCACTTTCAAGCAAAAATGACTATAAACACTTTGGGATAACACGGGATTGGAGCTCCTTAAGAAGAAATCCTATTCTAGTTTAAACAAACCAACAGCAACAACCCAAATTAACGATAAAAATTATCGAACAAGGACGACATTTTACGAATTGTCATGAACTACCTTCTTCTAATTCAGGAGCTCTAGAAATGTGATATGACTCACACGTGCATAAGCGCCGCTTGTCGCCTATTCGTCAAGATAGCGGCTCAATTACAAATCACATATGAGTAAACGCCCTCAAAGTTCGCATGCAATTTCTCAAGGAGCAGAAAAACACGTAATTACAGTTACAGTGTTATTTTTTTGGCTAAACAAACGCCGAACGCCTAAGTTTTAAAAACAGCATTCTTAGGGTAAACGGCCCTCAAATAAAACCAGGCCAACAACCCGAGATATTAGCATGTCATCGGCCGCTCGGGCTAACAAAGAAAGAACGGCTTAAACTTTCCTTTTCAAGGGATTAGCTAAGGAAAATGAAAACGAAGGAATCAACTCGGAGAACTGGGCCAACGCCGGAAAGAATTATTCATAAGAATGTCAATGCAGACATAACACACAAAAATTATAAACAAATAATTTGTAGATCTTCCGCGAACCTCGGCCGCGTGTCGGAAAATTCCACCAAAGACAACACAACAAAGGAATTTGCCAGACACGGTCGTTAAAGCCAGGTAAAGGAATTAAGACGCATCTCAAACGCGAGACGAACCCCGCAGAAAATTCGACTGCGACCCGGGTTAAACGCATCGACAAACCACGAAAATTAATTAGATACATATATCGCGACCGGATTAAAAGCACCGGCGAATTAAGAGTAAGGTAGTCGAGTTGGGTGTCATTAGAAGCGCCTTCACGTCAGGAGTCCAGGAAGCCACATTAAAAAACCCCCGGGTGAAAATAAGGACGCAAAACGCGAAATTAATAATAAATTAAGAGACAAGCCCCGGAAGCAAAAATAGCGCGTCCCACCCCAAACAACGGCCGTCCGGGAGAAAACGGTGGGAGTAGAAGCCCCTTTAAAAGAAGCATCCGCAGCCAGAAGATTCATTCGATAGAGGGAAACTTCTCGAATCAGCCTTCTCTCCAGCTTAGACCCTCGGTCCCTGGAAAGCGAAACCTTCTGCTCGATCCTCTTGATCGCAGAAAAAAAGGGTGTCCGAGTCGCCGCCGCCGATCGCCGCCATCACCGTCCACCTACACCCGGAGGAACGTCCAGCCCAGGTCGTGCCGAGCCCTGGCCCCAGCCAACGTCGCTTCCCGTCTCGAGCCTAGCCCTGCGCGCTGCTGAACCCCAGGTCCTGCCGTCCGATATGCATAGCCCAGGCCCCATGGAGAACCTCGCCGCCTCCGCGGCATCGCTCCGCAGCACCGCGACAGGCGACACGCCAGGATGCCGCCCACGTAAGTTCTCAGAAACAAACACAGCTACTCGAATCTAGTTCTCAGAAACCAACACATGCGAGTGAAGACAGACGCCGCCGCCGCCTACACCTACATCCAGCCCACTGCGAGGAGCATCGCCGTAGCCCGGACTGCCACCTCGCAAGCTGCCGCTCCCATTCGCCGCCAAGCGACGCCGCTAAGCGACGCCGCTCGCTCGCGCCACCAGCTGACGCCGTTCAGCCCCGCCGCCTCTGCACCCATAGCAGAAAGCCGCCCCACACCACCTCCATGGAGGAAGCCATTCGCCGCCGCCGCAGCTGCATCCATAGCAGAAGGCCGCCCGACACCGCTTCCATAGAGGAAACCAATCATCGCCGCCGCCGCAGCATCCACAAAGGACGCTCGCCGCCGCCCCCTCGTAGCCAAAAGCTACGCCATGCCAACCTAGAGCCCACGCCTTCCAGCAGGGCCTAGCCATCGGTCATCGAGGAAGAGGAGGATGGACAGCCGACGCCCGAATTCGCCGCCCGCCGTCCCCAAGCTCGAGGTTAGCTGCAGCAGCCCGCCCCTGAAGTGTGCTGTCGTCAGACGCTTTCTGCTCGGCCCCAAGCTTCAGAGAGACGCTAGCTGCTTGCGGACCAGAAAGCGCTCCGGCCCGCCGCGCATCATCCGGCTCGTCGCCACCCCCAGATCGCTCCTGAAACACCAGAAACTCCGCGCTACGAAGAGGACTTTGCCTGAGCTCGCGCTCCCAAGGACCGTCGCCCCGGCTTCGCACAGCTCCGCCGAGGATGCACCTGGCCACGGCAATGACGCCTCAAGCCTCCGCCGTCGCCCCCTTGGCCTGCCGCCGAGGTGTATCATCCTGCCTCCAGGTCATCCGGAACGTGGACACCGCCCCGCCCCCAAAGGTCCTCGCTAGGAGCGAGCCCCATGTCTAAGAAGTCCTGGCCGAAGTGTTCCTGCCTCCAGGTCGACCGCCACCATCCGCTTCTCGCCCACGGAGATGCCCTCCACCGGGCACGCACACGACGTAATTTATTTTGTTTTTATATATCTTTAGGTTAATTCTATAACATTGTACATATTAATTGTAAATAAACGCATGCTTAAAACCAATCATGATCTTCTCCAGAAGCGCCAATAGCCGTCTTTCGTGGACGTCTCTACAATGAGCTAGCTTGGTAAATGGTCGTATAAAAGCCATTTTTAACCTTCGCCACGCCCTCGAGTGTGAGGCCAATGTCGTTCCGTGTTAACCGTCGCCGCAACGTGGGGCTTCCGTGTTAATTGGCGCCCAACGTGGGGCTTCCGTGTTAAATGGTTTGTTGCAGCTTCCTACATGTTTACCATTGGCATAACTAGGATTTTTTGGCTAGGGAGGGCGAGGTCCCCCAACGAACCATCGCCAATACCTACACCTGTAAGACATGACTGCTGCTAGAATATAATAATAAATTTGAGACAATAAATTCGTTAATTAAATTGGTAATGTGCACACCCATTTGTCACATACAATTGTTTTAGTTATATTTTATTTACTTAATTAAAAATCATATTTAAAAAATGTATTTAACTTTTATTTTCTAAAGGCGGCCAGAGGAAGCAAAGTTTATGTTGAGGTAAATATGGATTATTCTATTGATCTTACACCAGGACTGATTTAAATACAACAAAAGTGGTTAGAAGTGATTTCACAATAAGGCACGTCAAATATTTACGCAAGACGCTGTAAAATTAGTATGTTGATCTTCCAGGAACCTGGGGGCCGGGAAACTGATGTTATGATCTATGAGACAACCGCATTGTTAACAAGGGAACTCGGCTAGTTAGTACTTACAGAGTAGATAAGAACCATACCACACCAAGTAACCAGGAATCTTCTCTCGGTAGCGGATGGTGTCTTATTTCGATTATACTACGGACCTGACTTATTGATTTGCGTATACAGCTTCGATGGAAGCAGGTTAGACTGCTTGTGGAAAGGCACAAGATAGTACAGTCGTGTGCAAATAAATCTGGGACAGTGTTTTTTTCACATGCAGATTCAGTTAAGATTTTGAAGAATATTTCCATAGATTTCCTCTTATTAGAGAGTTACGGGTTTCAGTACCTGTTAAAGTTTAATGTAGCTCTTTCTGATAGCAGGAAATCCATGGAGATATTCTTCAATTCTTAACTGAATCTGCATGTGAAAATAACACTGTCCCAGATTTATTTGCACACGACTGTACATGGCACGTTATTTCCGTAGTTAACCAACGGCGTTCCGATTATAGCTATTTGCGGAAAAATGGCGGTAAACTGAAAAAAGCTAAACAAGATTCCACAAAGTAGGAACTGAATCAATTACGGAAACTGTTACGTACCAGCAAAATCAGCTGTGTTTGTACAAGATTCCACAAAATAATATATGCTTTTCTAAATATATCCAATTATAGAAGATTTAGAACATTGGATTGTATTAAATGACTTATTTCGTTCCAGGATGAAAGCAAAATTCTTGAAAATTCTCAGAGCCTCAAACGAGAACAACTTTTCGCTTTTATAGTCGAGGCAAAACAGAGATAAAAATTCAAAATCCAGGAAATCTTTTTTATTTTGAAAATCTCCCTAAAGTTATTAATTGTCGAGAACCCTGATATATCGGCCAATTGCCA
Organism: Agriotes lineatus; assembly: GCA_940337035.1. Lineage (NCBI taxonomy): Eukaryota > Metazoa > Arthropoda > Insecta > Coleoptera > Elateridae > Agriotes > Agriotes lineatus. Next base: position 10,423,806 of record OW679198.1, on the reverse strand, counting down.
AAATTGGAACTTTGAAAATTTTACGTTAAAGGAGTTGCCTATCTATCACTTTAAGAATGAAGGAGTTGTGTATGAATCAATGGCAAATATAGAATAATACTCTTAGTTTAATAGTAATTAGTTAATAAGAGAAAACATAAAAGCAATCTTATAGCCAATTGCGATGGAATGCTACAGGATATTCGATAAATATAATATTTAGGAAGCAAATTATTCAATAAGCAAAGTATTCGGTAAGTGGGCCATTGAATGAATCAAATAGTCAGTACAGCGAATATTAAATAAACCAATGATTGAATAAATCACTCGAATATTAAATAAATATAAAATGTTGTAAGTCGAATATTCGGTAACTAGGGTAGGTAATATTCAACCGAGTCTTTCTAGTTTGAAATTGCACAACCTCACATCCGTGTTTTATATTAACAGGCAGATTCAAAGAGACATTTTAGAAATTAAATTCCACCGACAAAAGGAAAGGATGCCGAAGAATTAAAAAATTAGAAGAAAACGCCGCGAATAAGCATGTCCTAATTAAGACACAGCCGGGCCTTCCCTCCTTTAAATCTCTAAACGCAATAATAACCGTAAAAACAGCGCCCTCGGCGCTACCGCAGCGAAAGCCCCTTCTGCGGAAACCGCAAAGCGTTCCAGTATCGGAAGAGATTATCTGGGCACGAGATGATTCAAGTGTTAATGGTTTTAGGCAAGCGATAAGCCTTTACCGATCCAACTTCTGTTTTGCCAAAAATTAAAGCAAACGTAGATCTCAACTTTTACCGAAAGAGTAATCCACTTTCAGAGGCCAACAGTTGCAGATTTATCCCAGTTCAGAAAAAGGAAAAACGAAGTTTAACCACAGGTTGTTTTTCTAGACAACTGATTCGTTTACCTCTTAGCAGTGGCGCCTCCTGGAGAATTTTGGTAGAGCCAACTACCGAACGTACAATGCAATTTTCCACTCACTCACACGTGTAAAGACAGATTCCGATATCCCGAGATTTAAATATGTTGCATATGGATTGGCAAGTGACTGCTTTTTTTCAGCTTTTATAATTTCAAATTCAGAAAATCAAGAGAAAATGTAATGCCATTGACATTGTTGGCATTATAAATATAGCCAAATATTTAAATTAAGTTTTTATAAACTATTGCAGAGAGTTTGTGCAAGCGGAATCCTAAGACTAAGACGGAGCTATGGAATTAATTCAGATGTGAGATAGATCTGGTGGAGTGGGGACGCGATGCCGATTGCCGGTAGTCAACGGAATTTTTAGACTTTATTTACATTTAATTCAATACTTCGTCTAAAATTTGAGTACAAATTACAATTTATATCCCAACGCCTTCTAAACATACATGTGGTCAACTTTTTAAAAATAAAAATTTTCGATTTACGCTTTAGTTTTATAGAAAATGCGGTATAAAATCAGAAATTATTAATATTCACTTAGATTTTTGCTAATTCAAACCGACATCATTAGGTTTTTCAAACGTTTGCTGTGAGACAATACATTCTGCAAGTTTTAAAAAATTTCAAAAACATATTTGGTACAAAATTAATAATAAATTGTAAGTGAAAATATTGTTTATTTTCTTCTCTACATTATGACGATATCATTTCGTTTTCAACAATAGTGCCCTTTTGCCTATTCTAATGTTTGACTACTTCGGGAATACGAATCACTACCATATAAGATTTGATTCTGTGTAAGTTTCATCTTGTAACCCCAAGTCTCCCACGGAAGTTAAAATATTTCGGAGGAAGCACTCTACTATCAAATATTCAGGTATTACGCGCGGAATTTCTTCATCAGACACCTACGTACGATATGTGTAAGCAAGCATCAGTAACTGGGGCAGCTGAAACTGCTTGAGCGTAAAGCCAGGCGGCTCCAATTATATATATGAAAATATCCTTATCTTCTGATCTACCTCCTGCCGTTGGCTCCCGCAGTCTATAAACTGTCGAAATGCTGAGAAGAGCTTCGTTCTAGCACCAACGCGACCGTGAAAGCTAGCAGCGCTCATCCTACAGATCGTATTCATGAAATAAAAATTGCTCGTGCTTTGTTTCAGCTTTAAAATTAGGAGAATGATGAAAAATAAGTAGAAACGATATATCTTTTGGAATTAAAAAAAAATTAATGACTGGTTTGTTATGGTAGATGCATGGATCCTTGGCTTCTCATGGCGAGTCACCACTGTCCCTTTGGCTCAATTTTAGGCAGTAGCAGTTCTACGGTATAGACCACATCTTACACACTGTAAGTCACTGATATAAATGGTAGAAGATAAATTTGAAAAGACTGAGGAGCTTAATAAATTTCGAGCAAATGCATCTAGGTGTATTTTCCGCGAGCGTTTGCATGATGGCGTTAATCAAGCGTGTTTTAAAGCGGACATGTCTCTTCAGTCTGAAAGGAAATTGAAGTTTGTCACTTGTTTTACGATTTAAAATTTAAATTACAGTTTAGTGCAATACGAAACGGCAAATTTATAGATGAACCCGAGAGCTCTCTTTAGTGCAATAACTTGTAATTTTGCACGTTTACCCAGTTGGAAAATTCCAATCAATTGCTCTGAGAATATTCTGTAGGGAAAACTTGCTTTATACGTATACATATACAATATAAATTGAAAATCAATGTGATCCAAAATTTAAAAACTCCATAAATAACGGCAATATTTGACTTGCCTACAGCACCGTATTGCATCCTTAAATATTATTCAACAGGTTTAATTCTCCTGCGACTTTACAGGTTTGAAGGATGCCAAGAAGTTGCAAGTTTTATTATTCAAAAATAATCTTCTTCCCGACGCTGGAAGTTGTCTCAGATGGTGTAAAAACGTACATCGTAGAAACTTACAGAATTAATTAAATTTCAGAATTTTATCCTATGCTTACCATCACAAAAAATTCTAAACTTAAAATGGCCGAAGCGCTGCTACAAATACGCAGTCTGCTTAAAATTAATTGCGCTTATGCATATAGATACTGGTTTTTAAAATTTTACTTATTTTTTAGAAGCAAATCAACCTTCCCTTCAAAATTCTTAATGCTCTGTAAAAATTTTATTTTATTTTTGTATGTCCAAGCTTCAACTACGGCTCCAAATGCACAAGGGCAGTAGCAATACATAGCTACATTTTATGCACACAAAACATAGTTCTTCTTTTAGTGGCAACAAACTCATCTGTAAAATGCTTTTACTGCCGCAATTTCATTTCAAATCGCTGGATTTATTTAACGCTCATCACGGATTTGCAGCCGCACCCGAGTTTAAAATTCCGAGTATCGCATTGGCGACAATTTTTCATTTTTCTACGGTGCATGAATATTTTAAACTGCGGTACTTTTATCTGCTAGTGCTGAAAAAGTCTTCGAGCGAGCAGTAAAAGGCTCTATCAAGTCGCACAACATCATTTTTTTAGCTTAGCCGTAGGCATATCCCAGGAGAGGTTTCCAAATAAACTGAATCAGAATAAATGACAACCCCAGTTCCTTAAGGCCCGTTTTACCTGCAGATCTCAAGTTGTAACTTGGGATACATAAGAATAAATAGTAAATTTTAAGAATACTGCTAATATCGTCACTAACAATGATATGTTTTTCAATAGTTTAGCGTTCTCATAACCGTTCGAAGAATTTTGACAGCGGGGCTATTCCACTGTATCGATGACAGGCAACTAAGACATCTGAGATACGAACGGCTCTGGTCGCCAAAGTCTGGAGAACTGTTGCTTTTTGCATTAGATGATGGTGTGAGTTAGCATTTAGATTTAGACTTTAGCGACAAGAGCCGTTCGTATCTCAGATGCAGAAAATCTAGAGAGAGAAAAACTACATCTGTTTGACTCTTTACAAAAGAACGGATACACAACTACCGCCATACTAAAAGCGCTAGACAAGACTATGACACAAAAGGCTAAAGAATGCTTAGCATTTCTACCTTACGTTAAAGGCTCGACTGATAAGATAGGACGTGTCCTGCAACGATGCAACATCAAAACTGTGTTCACGAGCAAGGAAACTTTGGGTAACGGCTTCAGATCGGTAAGACAAAATTCCAAATTTAAAAACCGCTGGCGTATATCGCATTCCTTGTTCTTGCGGCTCCAGTTACATTGCACAGACTGGTCGTTCCGTTGATCTAAGACTTCAAGAACTTAAAGGCGATTTCAAACACAAACGCATCACAAAATCAGCCATAGCTAAGCATACGTTTACAAATGGGCACACTTTAGAATTTAAGCACGCCAGAGTACTTGCCAGAATTCCTCATTATTTCCCGCGAGTGATACGTGAAGCCATAGAAATAGAAAAACATCTAAATAATATAAACAAGGAAGATGATTTTAAGCTTAGTAAAACGTGGACTCCTGTGATACACGATCTAAAGCATTACAACCACTGTGCGTCATACGGCCGAGCCCCACGGATTACGTTGCACTCCAACGATCAATCAGCGTTACGTCACTCCGCGCGTATGGAACAGAGGAGTATAAATAGCTCTATATCCACCTTAAGCTGCAAGGTCTTGCGAAACGTTAATGAATGTGGATGCACAAACAGCAACAAGGCCAAATCTTCCTAAGTATCCTCGTTCTCAAGGTATTCAAACAACACAAGCACCAAAGGGCATGGCCATCGCGCGAGTTTTTGCTCGATTTCACAAGGTGTAAGGCACATTAAGCCAGAAAATGCTGGGTGTTCATCCGCAAATACTACGCGGTCTAAGCCGAACTTCTATGTTACGAAGAATAATTCGAGTAACCGCGAAAGCCTCGAACAGTATATAACTGGAATAAAAGCCAAAATATGAAGAACTGTGTCCTCCTCTCTTCCATAGTTCTTCCATCTTTCCATATGGGAGGTGATAATGACCATTGACCCACTTTTTGTTTGGCTACTCTTTGTATGGTTTTACACCATCACTGCCTGCTGGCGATGATTGTTGTTGCTTGTTGACATTGGTGTTGACAAATAACTCTATGATATCTACCCAACGTGTACTTCCACGTCTACATGTACACTGTGTCCCAAATTGGACACTTTTGATAGGAAACATTCATTTCTAGAGCAGATAGTAGAAAACTAACTTACATGTTACGGGCTCGTTTTTTGTGTAAAAATGAATGGAGAAAACTGCACATCGATATCTTGATCTGTTTAAAAGATACAGGGTGATTTTCAATTTGGTGCATTTTTGACTCACCCCCGTAACTTGCTTATTTGTGAATATTTTGTGTTTCTGCAAAAACATTCTTAAGGCACTTTTTTAAAAGGAATCGAATGGTATGCTTAATGTTTTTGTAAAACAAATGGCAGGAAAGCTATGACATAAACCTTTGTTTTTACTTATGGTAAATAAAAATAGAAGTTTATGTCACAGCTTCCCCGCCATTTGTTTTACAAAAACACTAAGCATACCATTCGATTCCTTTTAAAAAAGTGCCTTAAGAATGTTTTTGCAGAAACACAAAATATTCACAAATAAGCAAGTTACGGGGGTAAGTCAAAAATGCACCAAATTGAAAATCACCCTGTATCTTTTAAAGCGATCAAGATATTGATGTGCGGTTTTCGCCATTCATTTTTACACAAAAAACGAGCCCGTAACATGTAAGTTAGTTTTTTACTATCTCCTCTAGAAATGAATGTTTCCTATCAAAAGTGTCCAATTTGGGACACACTGTACAGTTGGATTTTCCTCTAGTTGTTCTAGATCTCCTCTGCAACTTATATGGCCGTAAAACTTTAAAATGATCGCGTAAATGGAGATGTAACGACAATATAACTACACGTAATTAAAAATTAACAAAACTGGTATTGCAAGTGAAAATTGCAAACGCTGGCCGACTAGTTCTCTCTCCTCCCAAGTAGTTAGTAACCGGAAGAAGAAAAAAATAACTAGATAGCAATATTCTGCTTTTTCTTTTTTTTTTCATCAATGGTTTAGATATGTTGATTAGTCCATTCTCCCAAGAAATGATTTTGTTAATATGAAATTGCTAAACCATTTTATCGAATGGTCCTGATTAATAGAAATTGGTTTGACTTTCATACAGTTTTTCTACAGACTGTAATAGGTATCCTATTTGTGAACGCTCTTCTACTCGTCTTATTTTAATGTGTTTATTTTTTACTGTTTATTCTTAATTTATCCTTACACTGATATTGACGCTAAAGAAATTAACCACTAACCATAAAACCAAAATTCCTTTAAATGCGAAACTAGAGAACAACAGTGATCAATTGTCAGTTATTTCTTCTTTTCTTAGAATATCTCGTCTTATTGGAGATAATCACTTCTGACTGTCCTATCTGAAACTGATTCTTCAACAGGTTTTCCAGGGTGGTCGCATATCGATCCATCGCGCATAGGTTGGCGCTGAACGCTGGTGGAAAATATTTTAACTTCCGTTGTCTATTCTACAGCTTTTTCATTTGTAATTCAGAAAGTATACGGAGAAAGCTTAATTTTTAATTCAAAAAGCGCCAAATGAAATTCAGAAAATGTAACTTGTAGTTCACATTAGTAAATTGTAATTCATGAAGTGTAATTTGTATTTCAGAAAGCGTTAATTGATATTCAGATAGCATCATTTGTAATTCAGAATGCATCAATTGTAATTCAGAAACGGAGAGACGACCTTTATGTAGAATCTTGAATCTTGAAAAATAACAAAATCCTCATACTCTTGAAACTTAAGGTCTACGAAACATGTATAATGCCAGTCACAACGTATGGCCTTGAAACAGTCACCTTAACAGTTAAAAGCATGGACCGTCTGAATGTTATGCAAAGAGCGATGGAACGTTCAATGTTGAGTATAAGTTTGAAGGATAGGGTCAGAAATGAAGATATAAGAAGACAGATCAAAGTATCTGACATTTCCCGAGAAATCCTAAAGCTGAAATGGAGATGGGCGGGCCATGTGGCAAGGCAAAACCAAAACAGATGGATCAATAAATTAATTTATTGGCGCCATAAAACAACAAGTAGAAGCATAGGATTACCCCAAAGAAGATGGCTGGACGACCTAAGAAAGACTGCCGGAAGACGATCGTTCCGTATGGCGCAGAACAGAGAGAAATGGAAGTCAACGAGAGAAGCCTACATCCAGAAGTGGATTGACATGGGCTGAAGAAGAAGAAGACTATGTAGATACATACATACATACTGGATGTGCGTAAACTTTGCAATGAATTTAATATTTATTGTACTGTTCATTTGTAAAAAAAATTCAGTCTATCTTAACTTTTGTTTGTCATCTTTCGGTTGAATTAACTTTAAAATTGTTCAACATAGAATTCACGTGATTGTTATATGTTGGTATTAAGAGCCTTTTATATCCGGCAGATTTTAACAATAAATATTAACTTTATTGCAAACTTTACACACTACTGTATGTATGTATTGTAATGGTATATTGCTTACAGCAATTCTGGTTGCATAACTAACACACGAACATGAAAAGCAAGATTGAAACAAACGGAGAATTGGTATTCTATTTATTGTAATAATAAGTCACGATTAAACATTAATAATTACACAATACATGATCACCAATAACTGTCATTTAATTAGCAGAGGATAGCATTTGAATGAAACAGTATCGGCCGGGTTGCGTTCAACTTATTTTTCAATATTTGTGCTCGTTGTGGCAGACTAGTGAACCACCCGAGCTACGCTTCGCTTCGCTAATTACACGATTTAATTAAATTAAATATAATTTAATTTTTCTTTACTTTTTCGTACTTTTTTTTAAATAAAAACCGGCCTACGATCGAAGTCTAAAAATTTGCAAAATGTTAAGCTACCAGATAATTTAATCGGTCCAGTATCTTCGGAGGAGATAGCGAACAAAGATACATACATACAAAGAAATAGACCACCGATTTTATGGTATAGATGCATCTGATTTATGATGACTGACAGATTGAATATTGTTACGTTAAGACAAGCATATGATTATGCTTGAATACAGAGGTGTTTCGAGGTATTACAAAAGTTGTATGAAGCGTTAGTAGTAAAATTATTATGCCATCAATCGGTAACGCAGCTGAAGGGTGGAAAAGCAATGTAAAGAAGGTATAAGATGCTAAGAGCATTGAAAATCATCCTAAAATACAAGAAAGACAACAGTACAGGGATAAAAAACGTGTGAATCAGTGTTTAAATAAAAAATAAAGTAAAATACAAAGTTAGGTTAGTGCGCTTCAAAAATGACATTTCCAAAAACATTTTAATTATTAAGAAAACATTGTACAGACTTACGTGAAAACAATTGTTAACATGTTACTTGGATACCTAGACGTTCTATAGCGAAGAAAAACTAGAAGCTGGCTTGCAAAAGTTGATTAATTTTGTGTATTAAACGTTATTATTCGAGTCCAGTTTGTGGTTTTTATTGATCACCAGTGTTCAGAATCCATTTTTGTGTATTTTCACCAAGTTATAACGTGCTTTCCCACAAGAAAATTGAATTGGAAGTTACGCCCACTTGAATTCAACTTCGGAGCCAGATTTCGTCAAGTTTTAAGTCAACGGCAAGCTGAAGATAGTGTGTATTGTGTAGATAGGGCCTTCTTTGTGACTTGCATGCAGACAGGAGCAGCCGGGAACATTTCAGAAAAGAATTACGGGCTTGGCGTCACTAGAAAGTGTTAAATCAGGTAGGAGTTCCACTTTTTGAGCTTGTTTTGAAACAGAAGGGGGCTCCAAACGGCCTGCAGCAGTGTGGCCCAGCTGGGAAATTCATCGTTCGAGATACAGAGACAAGCAGCAGCAGCAAGGGGCCTTCCAGAAAGAAATTATCGCCGTAGCGTCCCTTGAAAGTGCAGAAAAGCGGAAACCAGTTCGGCCGGCATCCAAAACAAGAGACGGTTGGGGTCATCCTATGACGTAATAGAGGTTAGCCCGTCATTCATTAAATTACATTGCTATTTATTACCTGAGGTAAAATTGTTAATTGTTGGTGGACATGCAATCACATTACGCTAAATTGTGTGTGCTATATCAGCTCTGCTTACCATTCAATAGTAGACAATAGTATAGGTTACTGTCACTCGCAGAAAGGTGGGCATTCTCTATACCTGAGTAAAAGTCATAACAAAAGTAAATTTCATACTGAATGTTACGACCCAACCCTTTGAGGAGTTCTCATATGCTAGCCGGAACATTCATTTTGAATTTGGTTGCCAATGAATAAAATATAAAAAAGGTAAAGTACCATTTATTTATTGCAATTAATTAACAAGCATCATTTTAGTAAGCCCTGAGACAGCCCAATAGTTCATATTAAAACTAATATTTGCTGTGATAATCCCACATTTATTATTACAAAACCTATTATTACCTATTAGAGTGGGCTATCATTACAGTATCTACATAATAATTCTTCATAAAGATACCCTATCTGAATTACAATTTACTAATCTGAATTACAAGTTACACTTTCTGAACAATTGAAAACGGTGTAGTGAACCCCTGGAAAAATCATCCTTGCATCGCATGTAGGATTAAAGTAACTTTTTCTCAATTTTGCTTCCGTTTCAAACCACACGTTCCATTTTGCAAAGCCCGCCTTTCAATGTTGAACATTTGGCAGCGAAATTGACCAACATTTTGTGCCACCGTCGGAGTCTGTAACTTCCCTTGATTTAGGCATTTCGCAGCTGCTCAGGCACTACTTTCAGCTAAGTCTGACTTACGTTTATTATTATTTTATGTTGCATGTATTATTTACCTCTTGTATTGTACGAGTAAATTAACATAAACAGTTTCATGTGTTTATACATTGTTGCCGTTGTGAAACAAGTTTTAGGACATGTCCCCGTTCGTAGTGCAGTAACGCTTTTGGCGCTCTGCATCAGTACATCAATAGTGCTTTCCCCTGTGGAATGCATCTTCAGGCGAGGTCGTCGGTTAGTTTTACTAATAACACACAAGTAAAATTCTTAAAAATTGTTTGGAAATTTAATATTATGAATGTTATCTTAACAGAGTTCGTTGAAACTTCCTGTACTATTTTAATTTGTAAATCGCAGTACAGTTTGGCATGTTTTGTAGCTAATTAAGTATATCCTAAAGTATAAAAATGTGGTAAGTTGCAAATCCCGGGATTGAGCATTGCAAAGTAAGCATTTTAAAGGTTCAAAAATGAGAAAGATTCCAACCTTCTCTCAGGATCCACCCAATCAGTTACTATCAACTACAACTATTCACTACAATATTTACCCATAACGACTGTTTTGACGTTAATTTTTAAGTCATTTCTGTTACAACAGCGAAGCACATTTTTCAAATCTGCATTTAGTAAACCAACTGAATCTACAGTAATACATCTGTGGAGTGTTTGTACTATTTGTGTGGCATCGAAATAAATTAGAGAATATAATTGATTCTCAAGCGATAGTTCTCTAACCTAAATAGGTTGAAAATACATCTCCGTCCATTTGAAGTGGATCACTTAAAGAAACTACACCTTTTTCATTAGTAATTCAGAAAGTGTAACGTGTAATTCAGATTAGTAAATTGTAATTCAGAAAGTGTAAATTCAGATTAGTAAATTGTAATTCAAAAAGCGTAAATTGATATTCAGAAAGCATAATTTGTAATTCAGAAAGCATCAATTATAATTCATAAACAAAGAGAGAACCTTCATGTAGAATTACTATGTATATACGTACATACTGGATGAGTGTAAAGTTTGCAAGAAATTTAATATATATTGTACTATTATTGATTTGTAAAAAATCTTCGGACGGGTCTATATTAATTTTTGTTTGTCATCTTTCGATTGAAAATAAATCAACTTTAAAATTGTTCATCATAGAATTCACGTCATTGTTCTATGCTTGTACTAAGACCCTTGTACCGGGTGGCCATAAATATTTGATATCACATTACCTTTGGAATCAACACCGCTTTATTAAAGTGATGAATCCAACTAAACTAAATGTCATTAATGTCATCACAACTAAAATTCCTATCTGTCAAAAAATATTGCAGATAGCAATAAGTAATGGAGTTGGAACAGGAGATTTTTATAATCAAGTCGTATTTAAGAAATGATGTCACTAACCTTGCATTTTATTACATTACATACCAATACTTATTATAATTGAAATATAATGCTAACCAACATTTATAAGTAGCTAATTCCATGACTACCGGGATCTCAGATATTTATGGCCACCCGTTATATCCAACGATTTTTTTAAGAATAAATATTGACTTTATTGCAAACTTTACACACTATTGTACGTATGTATATACATAATAATTCTACATGAAGGTCGTCCTTTGGTTTCTGACTTACAATTGATGCTTTATAAATTACAAATGATGCTTTCTCAATATCAATTAAAGCTTTCTGAATTCAGTTTACACTTTCTGAATTACAATTGAAAAAGATGTCGTTCCTACGGCATTTTTCTAAGCGTTTATAGCAAAATTTAGTATGTATTATTGCTTGATATTGTTTTAAAGATATTAAATAGCCATATGTAATTTTGTCATATTTTTTTAATAAGTAAGCGATAAGTTAACAATGCATAGCCGGTGATAAAGTAGTAATAATTAATAACTAATTAATAATTGATAATTTTTTATACCATAAAATAGACCAAAATCTTCAAGTTTCTTTATTACAGGTTATGCATTGTTGACTTATCGCGTAATTATTTAAAAAAATATGACTGAAAAATGAATTGTGGCTACTTGACACTTTTAAAACAATAGTTAACTTACTAGCAATAAATATCAACTACATTTAGTTATGAAAAAGTCGCGGAAACTAGTTTCTTTGAGTGATTCACTACAAAAGGATGACGGTGTACTTGGAATTTCGTTCGACTTGAATTTGAGAGTTCCCAAGCCAAGAAGGGAAAACGCTAGACTAGTAAAAACAGTTAGTATTGATCAAACAGCATCTCCCATGCCTAACCTAATTACTCCACAATTTCCAAAGCTTCAGCCACTTGCAGCAGTGTAATGAGTCCGTAACAACACTATAATTTGATTAAGTCCGGTGGACAGAATTTCGATAGAAAGTTTACCGGGAACACGTCGCTGACAACGCCAAACTCCTGTTGACTGGAGGTGACCCCGATTTCGGGTCGTGCTGAATTATGTAACTTCGCACGAAGCTATCCCGAATAATAGCGCTGTTCGCTAATACAAACTGGAAAAACTTTAATGGTTATGGCGGCTTTCCTGTCATATTGCTCTTCCTTATTCGATATGTGCACATTCCCATACGAAATAGCCGCAAGTGAGGAAATGTGATATACTGCCGACGGTGGCTGATTGCGCACTTATTACCTATTCGTCAGGCGACGAATTGTTAGCCAGGAAATTCCTTGAATTCGTTAGGAGCTTTAAATTTAGAGCGCTTTGTTAATTATAGAGATACCAACGTTCCTGAACATTATTCTGAGCATTTATCATTCGACTCTTCATTTGCTCACCCTGAATTTAAATTTGCAGACTTTAGGTAGATTGCTTCTCTTTAATTCGTACCCAAAGTAGTTTTTTTTTCAGGTAGCCTTGTAATCGGGAGAGCTTATAGGTCACGCCTGCGAAGGTTTATCGAATCGTACACTGGAAAGAATAAGTCCTTTCTATTCCTCCTTTTCGTGGTTTTTATCTTTACTTGTCTATTTCAACAATTGTGTAGCTGCAGCGGAATTTCTTATTTCAGAGTCTTTAATTGATGTTTCAAAATAGGCTCAAATGTTGGTCCTATCTACTATGCGCTCTCCTGCGATTTTTTGCCCTTTTCAAAATACACAATTCTTCTAGACAGGTCGTAACTTTCTTAAGGCGTCCCCATACGGACTACATTTATTCAAATCCTTGTGTAGGAAAATTTATCGTAGGCTATACATTTGTTTTCAATTTATTTCTATTATCATAGATCAATTCTTTTACAAAACTCGAATTGCGTCCTTGTCATTTCCTCCTACTCTGCTATTTAGGGCGTCAATTTATGGTTCCTTCAAAGTGTCTGGGATCATATTCCAAGACATCTGTCAAATTGTCAAAGCAATTTTCTTCCTTCTCTACAATGATTATCATTCTCGGTACAGCAAACAGCGCAGAACCTAGAAATTTGGAGCAGGTCATTTGGGCATGACATCGTGTTCATTTACGCTGCGTTTCAATACATTAAGGTTATTATTTAAAATCGAAAGCTCTGCTGAATAAATCATAATACACCAACAGCAAAATAATAGTAGATTATGTTATTAGGAGTAAAATTGATACTTTATGTGGCGAAGCTGAAGTTTATTTAGCCGAAAGTTAGTGAAGCAAATAATTCAGCTAAGCCACATAAAGTCACTTTTACTCCGAATAGTATATACTATTTTATCCGCAAACGTATTCAGATAAATTTCATTAATATAAATGAAAAAAAAGGGATGCATCGGAGGGGAATCGAACCCGGGCCACCCGCGTGACATGCGAGCACTCTACCCCTGCGCCAACCTCGGTTGTTTAAATAACGGGCTACTATAATGATATATGAACATACTGAATCACCCGAGCTAATAGCACACGGCCACAGCAGCTGTCACACCATAACCCACGGCGACAGATGGTCCGCTCGGCTGCTTAAAGGATTTAATTAAATTAAAACTTTTTCGTACTCTTTTTGAAAATAAAAACCGGCCTACGATCTAAGTCTAAAAATTTGCAAAATTTTAAGCCATCATACAGTTTAATTGGTCCAGTATCTTCGGAGAAGATAGCGAACAAACATAGAAAGAAAGAAAGAGAGCAACGATGTTATGTGATTAGGCACATAAAGTACGCAAAAGTTGCTATTTTATCTGCTTAATCAGATAAAGTGACACTTTTACCTTGTCAATAAAGACACATAAGTTGTCACTTTTATGACGTTTGCGGATAAACTCATTTATTATAAAACAATAACACAGCTTCTTTCAGTACCTGAAACAAGTTTTTCTTTTACCTCTTTTTATCTCAGTAAGCATATTTGTCTCTCTGTGAGGTTAGCACCTGTACATATTTAAAATTACGCATAAATAATGTGACAGAACGCCGCCAACTAAAGTTACAATTGACGCTTTGCTCTCCAGTGCTCGGAGACTTGCGATAAGGGCAAAGACTCAGCAATACCCGAGTATGCGAGCGGCTAAGCACGGCGAATTCCTATCTGAATTCGCCCAGACGAAGGGACAGGCAATAAACAAACAGACCCGCGTCGCCATTTGATCTTGTTCGTTCTAGGTTTGGACATCGGGGTGCGCTTGCGCAGGGCAGAGTCGCACTACAGCCGCAAAAACCTGCCAGTTCCATACTCAAGTTTATCTACAAAAATGATATGTAATTCGAAGAACAATGTATGTAATCTTTCCAAAGGGTTCTGAATCTAATCTGAATTCTTGGCTTCTGGGCTACTCCCAAAAGTACTTCTATGCACACAAAGTCAATTAAAAATGTCAGCCAGTGCGTTGCATTACGCGTTTGTTATATGGGGTTGAAATTTATTGACGCCGCCAATAGATTCAGGCCAGCGGAAGAGATAATTTTGAGTTGAATGTCTAATAGCAGAGACTCGCGGTTCTCAGAACTTCTCGTTTTGGGAATGAGCTGCAGTTCGCCTGGTGGAAGTATTTATCGGCCTTTTGGCACCGACGGCCTTTGTTACCGCATAGATACAAGCTTTACCAAGCGCAGAATTACTTGAAGTTCTGTTAAGATCCGTTAGTATATCTTGCAACTTCAAATTTTGATTGTACTTGGACATCACAAGCAACGCAATGGACCGTCGCTGCCCTTGATTGTATCTCAACTCCATTCTCGTATCGGTCCGTATTATAATCAATCGTCTTCGACCGATTTCTTCGCTCCGCTAAGCCTGGAGTTCTGATACTTCACCTTATATTTTCTACCGTCGATTCCTACAGCATTTAAGCTAATTACAATTACGTCAATTTGTAATAATCCTGCATTCTTGCATACTTGCAATACTATACGTGCCGACCGCTTAACAAATCGAAATTTTGAGCGATCCCCGAAGTTGACATTATAAACTGTATGAAATTCTAACTTTAATGCTTCTGGGCCGCTTTTTTCACTAACGAGCAAGCAGTGAAAATACAAATACCAATTAATCGATTTATCTTGCCTGGAATAACCACAACTTGATAATAGTGTCAATATAGTAATTTACGATACAAGTGCGTAAAGCTAGTCTTTTGTCACGAGCAGGGCAGAGTTAAAAAGCGAGTGAGCGAGCGTTTTAATACCCGCGAGTGACTAAAGATGCTTTACGCATGTGCATCGTACAATATTTTATTTACGATTGAATCTAGAAAACACGGTAAATATAAAATAGATTTTAAATGTAAATTAGGATTACGAGCAACTGGGCGTAATTTTGCGTGGTTAAAAATTTTAAAATACGTTGCTACTCACGACGTGTCTAATGAAATCATTTTAAACACGTTGCTACTGACGACGTGAAGTAATGGAAACATGTTATTAAACAATCGTTTTACACACTTAAAACTGCCAACTAAAAGTCAATTTTACACACTGTCGTAGATAAAGATAATATAAATGCTACATTAATCATTCTAAGGTCACAAAATATATTTCCAAACGCAAATTCTGATATGGTCACATATTCTTCTATTAAAAGACACGACCCCTTACCTGGCGTTTATCCCTCTTCAAAATCGACAACTATGTATATGCAAGTGAGATCCAGCTAGTGAAATGAGAAATGAAAATTATAAGAATAGTATAATTGCAGTCTACAGGGAAGACGACTGTAAAGAAAATAACGGGTTGGCTTCGACATCGGTTGTAAAGTCGCGATATAGACTTGTAACAGGCTTTATAAACAAGCTACATAATTCGTAAACCCCTGAATAATGGGGACATCTATGACTGCACATTGTCTGGAAAGTCTGGGAAACCGATTAGTTACACGCGTACCAAATTTCCATGGTACAAACATTGGTCAGTACTGTATAAAAAAGGTTGCAACGTTGGGCTCTCGCAATGCATCGGCAGTCGAGTTAAGGCTGGTTGTTTCTACCTGATTTATACATGTCTACGTGTTAGTATTAAATTAGTGTTGCATATTTTATTTGTTTATGTGTAAGCGAATCGACAAATTACTAAAAAAACGAAAAAGAATGAAGAAACAAAACATCCACTCAAAGCAAGCCGCCCCCAGAAGAAACGGATAGAGTCTGAGAGCTACTAGATTTGGAAGCACTTGAAATGGAAACCTGAAAATGATAGAAAATACTCAGATTGTTTGGAGGTTTAACTACGACATTAGTTTTGGAATTGATTGTACATAAATATTCTAAGTTATGATTTACTATTTTTATTGAATATACGGTCTAGAATATTAAGAAAATACATAGCACTACTCCATTCGAATTCGAAATTCCAAGTTCTTGTTGGTCTTTGTCCTAGTTTGCGCCTTTCAAATTAATTTATACTACAACAGCGCATGGATATTGTGAATTTAAAGCAGACAAGGAATACATTTTGTATAATTAGGGATAGTCTTAATTAAGCCTCAAAAATTTCGTGCTTGAAATCTAAAATATAAAATCTAAAATCTGCACATTTTACAGCGTTTCTTCCACTACAGTTGTGTTAAACTGAAGCCTTAGAATAAAACGAATCCTTGGTCTTTAAAAAATAATGTATAAAATTCTGCTTTTTATAAATATGCATATATTCCATTAAATTTCATTTTACTGAATTGTTTACAATTAAAACAGCAATTAAAATGCGTAGAATCTACCAACTGTTGGGTTTCAGACTAACGTGTTTTCCAGTCTGGAAAGCACAACACCACTAAATAAAATAATGTAACCAAACAGTTCTTAAGCAGCTATGAAAATGCAAATTTATGTCTGAATTTCGCTAGTATGTGTTTTCCCATTTCCGCCGACAGAATTCTCGTTTATGCAATATGGCTCCGTCGTCTCGTACAAACCCCAGACATAATAACTTCTATTAGCTTCGATATTAAGAGATTTAGTAACCGCTGAGAATATGCAAGACGCAGATTTTTAAAATACTGAAAGTTTTGTGTATGTTATTATTGTAATGCTAACTAAAGCGTTATTAAAAGAAAATTATGTTTATATTTGGAAAATTCAACTTTCTATAAATATTTCTCCATTATTAATTTGATTTAACTAATCTGTAATAATTTGCAATGTGAAACTTGGAATTGTTAGTAGTCATGCTTGTTCATATTTATATCCATTTCATATAGATGTCTAAGTGAAGCTTACTTTTAAGTTTCGCAACTCATATCCAAAAATACCTGACAATATGACATGTAAAATCACAAGTTTGAGCTAGTCATTTACTAAAGGCTACGAAATGTTTCCTTGTCATGATTTCCACGTAACAGGTAATTAATTTAGCTGTTTAATAATTCAAGTCCATTTCGTAAATTAAAGTCCCAAGTTGAACTACGACCGTAATGAAGATGTGCATCAGGCCATACTAATTACGGAGGGCAACATAAGGAATATCCGTTAGTGAATTATTTTAGTACTAGATACTAGCTGTTTTTCAATCTCAACCTGTTACAAATTGTAATTAAGCAACTGCGGTCAGTAAGCATATCTTTAAAGCAGTGGGAAAGCGCTGGGAAAATTAGCTTCCTGATTTCCACTCCATCGAACACCCTAAAGGCGAGAAGGGCAAGTTAAAGCCATTGCGGTACAAGATGGGAAACAATTAACTGAAGTGCTCTTCTTAGAGCACCCACACCTACCACTGAACCACGTCGACTGAGATTTGTAGGTATTGTGGCAAATTGCTTTCACTGTCAACACAAAACGAGAAACAAAGCTTCGGTTTCTAGTGCGAGTACAAGCAAAAAGTGGAATTTGAAAGAATCTGCCGTTACTCTTTCCTAAGCACTCGAAGTGTTTCCAGTTTAAAGTTTTATGCTACAATCTGCGCGTGAAAACTGTCTTATGGATTGCTCTGTCTAACCAGAGATGGAAGTGGGATTATTTTCGGCTCCCAGGTCACTAATCTGAGGTAAGAATGCACTTTACTTCATTAACAGTCACTGCGCTACATGCAAAGCGAAATTTTGTGAATTGAATTCACGGAAAACCTTCTTACCCTAATTAGTTTTGATAGGAAAGCTGCATCCAACCGTTAGCCTTTCATGATAACGTTGCGGATTTGAACGCAAATCAAAAGGCAACTTCTATGGCTGAGACTTCGAATGCACTGCATCAGGTCTAATTGGGTGATTTCTTTTCAAACTGTTTTCATCGAAAGAGTTTATCGTGCGAACAGAAGAGACAACTGGAGGCTTACAAGATTTTCGAAATTATAGGTGTTTTAAATTAATATCAGTCCTTCTAGCCACCGTAAACCTAAGTTTCAAATCAGATGCGTTAATCAACGGTTTCACGTCGGCAGTCTCTAAAAAAATATCAAACACATGATGACATAAACGACAGAATGCCAAAAATATTAAAAATTATATAAAGTCGAGCAAATGAATCCACAGTAAGTAGTGAATATTTAGAAAACTCAAATTGTATGCTCCAAACAATTGGATTTTCGATAAAAGCATACTACGTCATGAGCTCTATTCAAAGTTGTGAATGGCGTAGCTACTGATTTTCAGCTATCATCAATTACAACAAGCTTATTTAATAATTAGTATCATCTTCTCTGCTGTTTGGTATGCCAGCAAGTTTAATCGAGTTCGAAGCTTTAGCTACTGTTTTATGAATACACCATTTCTCTCTTATACATTTCGTAACTTTTCAGGGCTTATATGTCACTGGAACTTTGACAACAGTTCATATACCTGTTAACTAAAATCCCCCCAGATACCTGAAGAAACTGTATAAAATTTAGTTTTCTTCTTATAAATTATTACCAAGTTGCAAGATAATCAGTAACTCCAAAGCATTTTTTCCGCACTCTCCAAACTCTGTTTACAACTGAATAAGTTGCTTACGCCTTAAGTTTCGTGAGATCTATTTAAAGATAATAAGAGCCGGAAACCTAATCATAAAAGACTTCTAGGTAGAGCATACGAAAATACATTCAAAGCTGCGCTTGATCCTAAATAAAATACTTTCAAAAATTTGAGATGTTCTAAGGAAAAACTCAGTAACTGATATTCAGTTTTTGCAACTAGGAGCTATAGTACATTCCATTTATCTTCTGTAGTTTCTTCTTTGGTATTAAGTTTAGCTCCACTATTGTGTTTTATTCCTTCAGAGTCGTTATGAGTTGTCATCAAGTAAAAGTAAGCGATGCGTGACCAATCAAGTCAAAACTTATTTAACGCTGATCTTTCGAATCTCCCGCGTTACGTTCCTCGGGCTGGATTCTTAAAATTCAATGTGGAGTTTAATTTTGGGTTATTTTATAGAGATATATTTCACAGCCAAGTGTCAGCGTCTTCGATTGAAGTCCTTAAGGTTTCCTCAAACATGACCTTTTGCCGATGTAAAATTGTAACTTTGCTTTGTCTTTGAACGTTGCGTTTTGCGTTGTGCCGTTGCACCGAAACGCGACCACCTCCGATGAGCACCCTTAACGCCTCATCAGAGCTGTATTGGCCCTAGTAATGATATGCATTATTAAATTTTTAAAATCTAGTCTGTTCATTTAATATTATTGCAATTGTAGTTATACATTTATTTGTTTCTTGTGTTTATGTTGGCCAGTGTATGCTGGAGGATCTGTGATATACCAAGTGACAATGAAACCAGGGCCATGTATCTACCTCCTTTACGTATCAACGGATTTGGATGAAACTTGTTACAAGTATATAAAACCTCATTTCATCAAAATAGCAGATCTTTGGTTTAATCGGAAGTCATTAAATTTGATTTTTAAATGAATTGTTCTGTATATTTTATGCTCTTAGGAATTTAGGGTTCAAATTACATACGACAGTGTTGCCAAATTTACTTACGCGTTACACAAAAAATATTTTAAGAATTTTTCAGTTTTAGATAAAATTAAGTAGTGCATGATGCATATCGTTAGCTTGGTAATTACATTTTCTATTTAATAGCACGATGGCCGTTGGTAGGTACTATTTAACAAAAATAACTTTCTCAAAATCACACGATTTGCAAATTATTCGTTCATGGACGATTTGTTATTGATCTAATTGACGAAATAGCTGTTTATTATGAGTTACTAAGGCCAGTAAAACATATTTTCTTTAGCAGCGACCTCCTTTGCTAAAAAATTAAATTAAAAAAATATTCAGAAAAAATCAAAATGGGCAAGACTTTCGCATGTAATTTGAGCTGTACATTGCAAAAAACATAATATACACGGACTAGTCCATTTAAAAAATCGAAGTTAATGGGACGTAAGGTGAAATCGGAAACCATTTTGAATATATTTTGCCGTCAATCGGAAATTATATCTAACATCCCCTAATTACATTTCAACCAAAGGCGTTTCATAAATAAAGGAGATATAAACATGGCCTTAATCTCATTGTCACCCGGTACTAACGATAATAAGTTATACAATACTAGCTGAAACCCGCGGCAAATGCCGCATTTAAAATCTAGGACGAATTTAATAACTTTTGTTGCACTAAAGAAAGTTTAAAAACCACGCTAGAGAATGGCAATAAGGAAAAGTTCCAAAAAAATATATTTTCAAATGGAAAGTTTCTGGAAAGGAAACGCTCGCCTCTGGAGAGCGTTTTATGGACATTCTTGGATAGCCTCCGGGCAACTTTCTTTCATATTGGATACGGCCAATACTGCTGAATTGTAACTATAGGTAAATCACGGAATCAAACGGTAACTTTAAATTAATAACTAAATATTTGATGACGTGCGCAGTTTGTTTTCGTGATATTGCTGTACTATTAATAAGAAATTTTTTATTAGATAGCAGTTAGAGCAATATTTTTGTAAATACTTTTATTTATTAACTTGTTAAGTTCTGTAATTAACAAAACGAATATTTCAGTGAACTTAAACTAACATATAGTAATGTACTACTATACAATAAGGAAAAAATGTCTTATTTAAATAAATAAGCAGTTGTTAATTAACACTCTTATTTCTATATTTACTGTTCGCCTTCAAAATATGTTTCAACTTCCTTTATTAGTGGAAATTGGTTAG
Organism: Agriotes lineatus; assembly: GCA_940337035.1. NCBI lineage: Eukaryota > Metazoa > Arthropoda > Insecta > Coleoptera > Elateridae > Agriotes > Agriotes lineatus. The sequence continues at coordinate 10,402,637 of OW679198.1, read as the reverse complement.
TGCGCCACACACTTGCCAGATTTCGGTGCAATCTAATACCATTCTTCTGTTCGGAAAGAAAGCAAAACAATTAGGTAAACACGCTTGATTATCTTAAACAGATGGTACAGATGACATTATACTGGAAAATATTACTTCGTGTAACAAATTTAACCAAGTTAAAAAAATATTAGTAACTGTTGCAGAGCTACAGTTGAATCGCTGAGCTAAATCTTTACGTGGGGGATTCTGGCGCAGCTTATATAACGTTAAAAATAATTGATTGATGGCAGAAATACGTTACACGTTCCATTCTAAATAATAATTTTTATCAATATTTTCCAACAAATTGAAAAGCGATAAAAACATTTCTTGGTTCTGTAGTCCAGTATATAAGACAATTAAATCGTCTTGATTTTCGATATGCGTAAAGCTGAAAGACATTTCCAGCTTCTCTAATTTCTTTGTAGCAATGTCCAAACGGCTGCTTCAATAGCATGTTTTCAGCTTCGGTTAAGACACTGCTGCTTGTGTCATTGGGTGCCTTCAGCCGGCATAGCGCTGAGGTAGCGACTGCGTTGAACGCTTCGCTGACCGACAGCGCTTCGGTTTCGCTTCTGCAGCAGTGGCCATTTTTGGGAGCGAATTTATTTTCGCTCCATTGTCGCTTCATTTCCGCTTGACCACTCAGCAGAACACGGTGTTTGGGCTAATTTGTAAATATAACCTAGAAAGGCGCGAAAATCATGGTTTCTGAAACGACCCTGCTGCAGTTTAATGTTAACGGAGAAACTGTAGCGGCGGAAGTCCCATCACATATGGTACAAGCTATTTTTGATGGTATGTATTGCTTCTTAAAATTACTATAATTTCGTTCGAACTAAGTTACATTTCCATTGAATCTTTTGAAACTACCTACTGTTGATTAAATTAAGTCTAAGATTTTATTTTTCTTATCGACGAGACGATCAAGAATGATGTTATAAATCAAATTATGCAGCAACGCATGGTACCGGAAAGAACAGATGAGCCTGCAGACGATTCAGCTGCCGAGCGGTTTGTTTGGTCACAGAAATCGACCATGTTGTTGATTGAGCAATACCGCTCAGAATGCTGCAACTTCAGAAACCCCAAAATGAAAAATAGTCTGTTGTGGGGGAGAATTGCCAAAAAATTTAAAAAAAATTGTTACCATGTGACACCGGACATGTGTGACAGAAAATTTAGAAATTTGAAGAGCACTTATAAAGGAATAAAAGATACCAAAAGAAAAACTGGCAGAGGTAGACAAACTTGGGAATATTTCGACGTGATGGATGACCTGCTTCATACTGATGCCACCATTAATCCTCCACACTTAATATCGTCCATTCCACAACCTAAGCTTCCCTTATCTGTGCTAAACCAGCCCTCTACATCTACTCAGTCGTCCTTAATCCCAGCATATATACCTGCACCCTCTTCGTCAGCTTTGCCACCCCCAATACCTTCAAATTCATCATCCCTTGCCTCTTCAACATCGAATTCTTCATCACCAACTCCACCAGTGGAATCGTTATTAAGCCTGTCATCCACACCGTCTAGAATTCCCAGTTTGAATACTGCTGCCAGTGATACTCGAGGTACCAAACGTAAAAATAGAGAGTTAGAAGAATTTCGAAAGCAAATGCTGCTCTCCGAAGAGCAGAAAATTAGAGAGCTGCAAGAAATTAAAAATGTGTACAAGGAGCAACTCCAAACGCAAAAGGAGCGAAATGATATTTTGCGACAACTGTTAGAGTTAGTTAAAAATACAAATAATAAAAATAATTAGTTTTAAAATTGTATCATTATTTTATGTATAATTATATTTAAATGTATATATGTTTTTATTTGATTCACTTAATATTGTAATGAGTAAGAAGTTTTGTAATAAATATATTTTGACATCGGTGTATAGTCTGATTTTTTATTATACAGGGAGTTTATTATATTGCGCAATATGTGTAAATGCGTTTATTTTAAAATGCAATATGGAAACGTTACTGAGTATGTAAAAACATAATATGTTGTACGGGGGAAGGAATTCTGTTGATTAAATAGTAGAAAGACTTCAGTTTACAGCAAGTATGTGGGTTATTACATGCCCTGTTCTTTCTCATGCTTCTTTTTCAATAAAATTACGGTTCATATATTGCATTTTAAAATAAACGCATTTACACATGGCATGGCGTAACAATATTCACCGTAGTATTTTGATGGTTTTTGATCTGGTGTTTTAGCATTTATTGCATTGTACAGGGTCCGGCAATGAAACGGGAAGATTTCGTAAATAATTTTATTGTTGCAAAATTATTTGTTTTATAATTATGAATACATTAATGGGAAATAAAAGAGTAGCCATTTGATTTACAATGTTAAAAAAAATTATTTTTTGAATACTACATCTGCCAAATGTCCTCCGTTGACATTTATGCATTCTTGGGAGTCGAGCCTGAAAGTTTTGCTTCACTCTTCGTGGGGTTACCTAAAAACAAAAGTGTTTGCAACTGATCCACCCAGGACAATCCCGGCCCTCAAACAACGAATTCGTGACGAGATTGCAGCAATACCTGTTGATATGCTGCGAAGAGTGATGCAAAACTTTCAGGCTCGACTCCAAGAATGCATAAATTTAATGTCAACGGAGGACATTTGGCAGATGTAGTATTCAAAAAATATTCTTTTTAACATTGTAAATCAAATGGCTACTCTTTTATTTCCCATTAATGTATTAATAATTATAAAAAAAAGTAATTTTTCAACAATAAAAGTATTTACGAAATCTTGCCGTTTGCCGGACCCTGTATGTAACCCTTTTCAAAGTTGTTAATTAAAATGCCGAGAGAAGATATCTAAAAAGGATGCCTAATTGTTTTGTAATTCTGCTGCTGCATGAATGACCCTTTGACTATGTTTACACTTACACAACAAAAACATGCTAATTTTATAAAATATATTTACAAAATATCAACTACATATATATATACAGACTGATTTTTTTATCGTGTCACAACTTGTAGGCAACCCATTATGCAGAAGCATGCATTATGTATGCTTCTGCATAATGGGTTGCTTATAAGTTGTTACATGATAAAAAAATCAGCCTGTATACAGTATGTCCCCGGATTGAGTTTACAATAGGTATGATTGACCAAAAATTTTGGAATTGGAATTTCATATTTTGGGATTCCGCCCTGCTTGGTGTGAAACGAATTTTAAGAATATTTTCAGTTTTTGAAAAACAAGTAGGCCTTGACAAGGAAGCGAAAAATATTTTATTTTCAGGTAAACTACCCTTTTTGTTCATGATACGGCAAAATTTAATTAAGAAAAGTTGTTGATAATGATAAATTATGACCCTATACCAAATTTCAGAACGATCTGTCGACTTATAAAAAACTGTTAGTTTTTAGAAAATTGTATTTTATTGTCAGGTAAACTACCCTTTTTGTTCATGATACGGAAAAATTGTATTAAGAAAAGTTGTTTATAATCATAAATTATGGCCCTATAACAAATTTCAGAAAGCTCTGTCGACTTAGATTAAACCGTCATTTTTAATAAATGCAATTTGTTTAATCTAAAAAATAACGGTTTAATCTAAGTCGCAAGATCTTTCTGAAATTTTGTATAGGATCATAATTTCTCATTGTAAACAACTTTTCTTAATACAATTTTGCCGTATCATGAACAAAAAGGGTAGTTTACCTGACAATAAAATACAATTTTCTAAAAAATAAGTTTTTTATAAGTCGACAGATCTTTCTGAAATTTGGTATAGGGCCATAATTTATTATTATCAACAACTTTTCTTAATTAAATTTTGCCGTATCATGAACAAAACGGGTAGTTTACCTGAAAATATATATACATATTTACAATTTATCGTACATTCAACATTTTGCAGTCCTTCCCTACGTATTATATAGTTGTGTAGAACAGAAGCTGCGGTGACAACTGTTGTAACATTTTCAATATTCATATCGAGGTATTTGAGCCTTCAGAATTTTCCTTTTAGCCGTCCAAACGCTTGCTCTATTTTGCTTCGGGCTGTACTTAATCTCGTATTAAAATTATTTTGCATCGGTGTCAAATGGCCTGTATCCCTAAATGGCACCATTACATTTTTCATTAATGGATATGCACTATCACCAAGGATGTGCAACTGATCAGCAATTAAGGGTTCAATGTCACTTGTTAGGCTATTGTACAGTGGACTAACCCTAAATGCTCTAGCATCGTGCACACGTCTTGGCATACCAACAAATACATCAGTGAATAATTGTTTATGGTCACAAACCCCTTGCAGAATAACGGAATGAAACTGCTTTCTATTATAATAATCAATGGCGTTATGAGCTGGGGCTTTTATAGGGATGTGGCAACCGTCTATAGCCCCCACAATTCCAGGAAAGCCTGTTCGTGCATGAAATGTGTTGGCTGTCATAATCGCCTGCTCGTTAGTTGGCCATCGTATTTCTTGTGGCATCATTTGCAACAAAATATTGCAAATTTGATAAAAAATTAGATGACCGGTGCCTTTCGACATTCCAAACCGATCGCAGCATGCCAAATACGATTCCGGTTTAGCCAACATCCATATGGTAAACAGAGTCTTTTTTCCAAGATCGATTCTGCCTTCGATGTCTACTCTATTGCCTATGTCCACCACAAGCATCTGAAATAAACAAATAATTGTAAAATGTTTATAAATACCTAATTACATGCATTTCATATATACAAATTAATACAGTTGCACTGTATTTTTTAAGTAAGCAAAATTGTACTAATATTGCTAGATAGATACCTCTATAACATTTCTGGACATTCTAAAATGTTCACAAAACTCCTGCGGTGAATAATGTGGTACCACTTCCTCAAAGTAGTTGACATTATGAACAGCCTCATCATTCTCTTCTGCATCCAAATCAATCAACTGCAATAAGTTTCCGTTATTTTCTAACAACGGCATTAATTGCACTAATGGATTAATTTCCATCACATCATCTGCAGCAAATTCGAGTATTAAGTGATCAATTTGCTCCATTCTGTTGACGCGCTCAAAACTGACGTTTGTTAGTAAACACAGCGATCGCTTTTTCATTATAATGTTTGCAATCGGTGGCGAAGCACATCATCTTTTCTATTAATTATAATAAAACAACACTTAGCTCACAGTTGCAAGGAAGGTTAGGTTATGTAGCGTAAGAATTGGAGTCGCTGTTACACTATGTTAAAACGCAAGGCTCTTTGTTGGAGTGTTTGGCAGCATTCAATGACGAGATATGACTATCAAAGAAATTTGACTTCCGTTTGAATCTGGCTGCGTAATTTTAAAAAACACAAGAATAGGCATAATAAATAATTGTTTTCTGTGATAATATCGCTATTAAAATTTAAGGGAAGTTTGTTTACAAAAACCCGAAAATAGAAATGGTGGAACGCAACCATAGTACTTTTAGTTGTGTAAACACGGCTTTTAGTCTTCTGCATTATTATAAGTGATGATGATGATATTTACATTTTATGAGGACAACACTGGAAGCTAGGTAACCCAAGAAACGTCCAAGTACGATTATTTTTTTCGTAGCGATCTCAACCAATCAGAAGGCTGGATTTAGCTAAGTTATCTTGTATAATTTCGATTATACAAAATCGATTATACTACAGTAACTTCACTAGGCGACGCAATACATAACTTTTGTCAACTTGATGTTGTTTTCATGGAGATGACGTTCAGCTAGGTTAATACAAACAAATCGAGCTGCCACTAAATATTTATTTGATCCTAACATTAAAATTTACTCAAAAAATAATCAAATCGAATACAATGCGTACTTCGAACATGTTATACGTCTCAAACTTCCTGCACAATAACAAATCGTGTCAGTTTGACAGAATACTCCTCCCGCTGACGCGGTCGGACTATTTAACCTGTCAAACTGACACTCTTTTATTATTGTGCAACAAGTTATCGACATATAACCCGATAATATCGAAGTACTTAGAGTATTACTTCTGATAATACTGGTATAGTATTCCAACAAAAAATTGGAAATCTATTTTAAATCAAGTAGGTACATCATGGAAAGTCTAAAAGTCATGTCTAAGTTGGTTTCATACATTCAATACATAATTTTCTAAAGACAAGCAGCTTTCAAGTAACGACAGTTCGTCTATACATTTTACATGTAACTGTTTTGTTCAGGCATTGTAACATTGTCCATGATTTAAGTACCTATGTACTAGTTGTTTATACTCAGTTTTTAAAACCGTATACTAGCATAGAAAATGTCGAAAAACGTATGTCTTCCAAAATTCCCATATGCATATGTAAAATTTTTGGTATGTATAGAAGGGATAACGTAAAGCACTAATAGTATTTCCATTATCATTTTTTACATATGTTTTTATATTAAATACATTAATAAATGCATAATTTGTATATATTTCATATCTTTGCTTTATAAGCTGTACGATCTCTTTGATAATTTCTCCGATTTTTCTTTCAAACGGAGCATCATTGAAATGTTTGTGTACTTTTATACGTATATCTTTTTTTGAATTCGGCGCCATAACTAAACTCCACCTCCTTTTTATAATTGCTCGGCTCGGTGTACTAATTATCGGCTGCTCATTTTCTGTAATTCATGAAGTAGGTCATTTGTACATAAGTAGATCAATACGCCACTTTACTTAATATGGCGACTGTTGGACTTTGGCAAAATGTTGACCATATATCTAATACTTACTATATTGCTAGCGGCTATGAGTGGGAAACTGACCAAGGAAGTGAGACAGACAACCAACTCTGCAATGTATAATGGTGAGCTGTGTGCAAGCGCGGCGGCGTCGTCCGGCCAATGGGGAAGTGGTCAAGTTTAAAATTCACTTCTAAAGGCGGAGTTCGAATTCTCACGCATGCGCACGAGCCGCGTTATACTCTAAGTGAGACTATGTCGGCGCCGTAATGTGTTCTGACGTTTCCCGGCCCTACTAGCTATATATGTGTATCGGAGAAGGTAATTATGCGTAATTGCGTAAATGCCTAAATACCTAAATACCTAAATGGCTAAATGTATAAATGCCTAAATGCCTAAATGCCTAAATGCCTAAACGGTTATATGTATAAATGCCTAAATGTCTAAATGCCTAAATGCCTAAATGCCTAACTGCGTAAATGCCTAAATGCCTAAATGAATAAATGTATAAATGCCTAAGTGTCTAAATGCCTAAATGCCTAAATGTATAAAAGTATAGATGCCTAAATGGTTAAATGCCTAAATGTATAAATGTCTAAATGCTTAAATGCTTAATGCGTAATTGCGTAAATGCCTAAATGCCTAAACGGATGAGAGCCTACGTGTCTAAATACCTAAATGCCTAAATGGTTAAATGTATAAATGCCTAAATGTCTAAATGCCTAAATGGTTAAAGGCCTAAATGCCTAAATGCCTAACTGCGTAAATGCCTAAATGCCTAAATGCCTAAATGCCTAAATACCTAAGCGGATGAGAGCCTACGTGTCTAAATGCCTAATTGCCTAAATGAATAAATGTATAAATGTATAAGTGTCTAAATCCCCAAATGCCTAAATGGTTAAATGCCTAAATGTATAAACGTCTAAATGCTTAAATGCTTAATGCGTAATTGCGTAAATGCCTAAATACCTAAATGCCTAAGTGGTTAAATGTATATATAAATGCCTAAATGTCGAAATGCTTAAATGCCTAAATGCCTAACTGCGTAAATGCCTAAATGCCTAACTGCGTAAATGCCTAAACGCCTAAATGCCTAAATGGTTAAATGCCTAAATGCCTAAATGCCTAAATGCCTAAATGGTTAAATGTATAAATGCCTAAATGTCTAAATGTCTAAATGCTTAAATGCTTAATGCGTAATTGCGTAAATGCCTATATACGTAAATGCCTAAATGGTTAAATGTATAAATGCTTAAATGTCTAAATGCCTAAATGCCTAAATACCTAACTGCGTAAATGCGTAAATGCCTAAATGCCTAAATGGTTAAATGCCTAAATGCCTAAATGCCTAAATGCTTTAAAGGATAAGAGCCTACGTGTCTAAATGCCTAATTGCCTAAATAAATAAATGTATAAATGGTTAAGTGTCTAAATGCCTAAATGATTAAATGTATAAAAGTATAAATGCTTAAATGCCTAAATGGTTAAATGCCTAAATGTATAAATGTCTAAATGCTTAAATGCTTAATGCGTAATTACGTAAATGCCTAAATACGTAAATGCCTAAATGGTTAAATGTAAAAATGCCTAAATGTCTAAATGCCTAAATGCCTAAATGCCTAACTGCGTAAATGCCTAAATGCCTAAATGCCTAAATGGTTAAATGTATAAATGCCTAAATGTCTAAATGCCTAAATGCCTAAATACCTAAATGCCTAAACGGATGAGAGCCTACGTGTCTAAATGCCTAATTGCCTAAATGAATAAATGTATAAATGCCTAAGTGTCAAAATGCCTAAATGCCTAGATGTATAAAAGTATAAATGCCTAAATGCCTAAATGGTTAAATGCCTAAATGTATAAATGTCTAAATGCTTAAATGCTTAATGCGTAATTGCGTAAATGCCTAAATACCTAAATACCTAAATGGTTAAATGTATAAATGCCTAAATGTCTAAATGCCTAAATGCCTAAATGCCTAACTGCGTAAATGCCTAAATGCTTAAATGCCTAACTGCGTAAATGCCTAAATGCCTAAATGCCTAAAAGGTTAAATGCCTAAATGCCTAAATGCCTAAATGCCTAAATGGTTAAATGTAGAAATGCCTAAATGCCTAAATGGTTAAATGCCTAAATGCCTAAATGCCTAAATGCCTAAATGCCTAAATGCCTAAGCGAATGAGAGCCTACGTGTCTAAATGCCTAATTGCCTAAATGAATAAATGTATAAATGCCTAAGTGTCTAAATGCCTAGATGCCTAAATGGTTAAATGCCTAAATGTATAAATGTCTATATGCTTAAATGCTTAATGCGTAATTGCGTAAATGCCTAAATGTCTAAACGGATGAGAGCCTACGTGTCTAAATACCTAAATGCCTAAATGGTTAAATGTATAAATGCCTAAATGTCTAAATGCCTAAATGGTTGTTGGCCTAAATGCTTAAATGCCTAACTGCGTAAATGCCTAAATGCCTAAATGCCTAAATGGTTAAATGCCTAAATGCCTAAATGCCTAAATGGTTAAATGTATAAATGCCTAAATGCCTAAATGCCTAAATGGTTATATGCCTAAATGCCTAAATGCCTAAATACCTAAGCGGATGAGAGCCTACGTGTCTAAATGCCTAATTGCCTAAATGAATAAATGTATAAATGTATATGTGTCTAATGCCTAAATGCCTAAATGGTTAAATGCCTAAATGTATAAACGTCTAAATGCTTAAATGCTTAATGCGTAATTGCGTAAATGCCTAAATACCTAAATGCCTAAGTGGTTAAATGTATAAATGTCTAAATGCTTAAATGCCTAAACGCCTAAATGCCTAAATGGTTAAATGCCTAAATGCCTAAATGCCTAAATAGTTAAATGTATAAATGCCTAAATGTCTAAATGCGTAAATGCCTAAATACCTAACTGCGTAAATGCCTAAACGCCTAAATGCCTAAATGGTTAAATGCCTAAATGCCTAAATGCCTAAATGCCTAAATGGTTAAATGTATAAATGCCTAAATGTCTAAATGTCTAAATGCTTAAGTGCCTAATGCGTAATTGCGTAAATGCCTATATACGTAAATGCCTAAATGGTTAAATGTATAAATGCCTAAATGTCTAAATGCCTAAATGCCTAAATACCTAACTGCGTAAATGCCTAAATGCCTAAATGGTTAAATGCCTAAATGCCTAAATGCCTAAATGCCTAAGTGCCTTAACGGATAAGAGCCTACGTGTCTAAATGCCTAATTGCCTAAATGAATAAATGTATAAATGGTTAAGTGTCTAAATGCCTAAATGATTAAATGTATAAAAGTATAAATGCTTAAATGCCTAAATGGTTAAATGCCTAAATGTATAAACGTCTAAATGCTTAAATGCTTAATGCGTAATTACGTAAATGCCTAAATACGTAAATGCTAAATGGTTAAATGTAAAAATGCCTAAATGTCTAAATGCCTAAATGCCTAAATGCCTAACTGCGTAAATGCCTAAATGCCTAAATGCCTAAATGGTTAAATGTATAAATGCCTAAATGTCTAAATGCCTAAATGCCTAAATGCCTAAACGGATGAGAGCCTACGTGTCTAAATGCCTAATTGCCTAATGAATAAATGTATAAATGCCTAAGTGTCAAAATGCCTAAATGCCTAGATGTATAAAAGTATAAATGCCTAAATGCCTAAATGGTTAAATGCCTAAATGTATAAATGTCTAAATGCTTAAATGCTTAATGCGTAATTGCGTAAATGCCTAAATACCTAAATGCCTAAATGGTTCAATGTATAAATGCCTAAATGTCTAAATGCCTAAATGCCTAACTGCGTAAATGCCTAAATGCCTAAATGCCTAACTGCGTAAATGCCTAAATGCCTAAATGCCTAAAGGTTAAATGCCTAAATGCCTAAATGCCTAAATGCCTAAATGGTTAAATGTATAAATGCCTAAATGCCTAAATGGTTAAATGCCTAAATGCCTAAATGCCTAAGCAAATGAGAGCCTACGTGTCTAAATGCCTAATTGCCTAAATGAATAAATGTATAAATGCCTAAGTGTCTAAATGCCTAAATGCCTAAATGGTTAAATGCCGAAATGTATAAATGTTTAAATGCTTAAATGCTTAATGCGTAATTACGTAAATGTTTAAATACGTAAATGCCTAAATGGTCAAATGGTTAAATGCCTAAATGCCTAAATGCCTAAATGTCTAAATGGTTAAATATATAAATGCCTAAATGTCTAAATGTCTAAATGCCTAAATGCCTAACTGCGTAAATGCCTAAATGCTTAAATGCCTAAATGGTTAATTGCTTAAATGCCTAAATGCCTAAACGGACGAGAGCCTACGTGTTTAAATGCCTAAATGCCTAAATAAATAAGTGTATAAGTGCCTAAGTGTCTAAATGCCTAAATGCCTAAATGTATAAAAGTATAAATGCGTAAATGCCTAAATACCAAAATGCCTAAATGGTTAAATGCCTAAATGCCTAAATGCCTAAATGCCTAAACGGTTATATGTATAAATGCCTAAATGTCTAAATGCCTAAATGCCTAAATGCCTAAATGGTTAAATGTATAAATGCCTAAATGTCTAAATGTCTAAATGCTTAAATGCTTAATGCGTAATTGCGTAAATGCCTATACCGGGTGTCAACGGATTTATTAGACAAGTCATATTTTCTAGAGTATTAGGTGTATTAAAATGAGATTTGGTATAGGTAAATGGTATAGGGAGAGGAGAGTTTTCGCATATTTTTCACTTTCCGGTCACTTCCGGTTTCACCGGAAATGGCTCCGATTTCGAATTTTTAAATGGAACACCCTGTATATTTTTGGATATTTGGATTTCTGAGACAATTTTGGATCAGAATGTGACATTTTAAAAAGTTTTTAAGCTTACTTGATTTTTTTAGAGCCACTTTTAATATGGCATCTAGGTGGCCATGATCAGACGCAAACTAATCTAAAGACCTCAGGTGATGTCAGAAAATTACAATCGCAAAGTTTTAGTGATTAGTATGATAAATAGGAATAAGACAAGTTGGCAAAAGCACGTTTTCTTGTTTAACTATTTTTTTTCAAATGGCGACCCTTTTTTGACAAGCACTTTCCGAAAAGAGGATTTTTTGGCGAATCTAACGATACTAATTTATTTGCGATTGGATTAAAAATAAGCTCATAAAGTAAATATTTCTAAGCAAAATACTGGATAATAATTTATTTACTTTTGCCAAGTGTGCCATGGATAAGTTTTTAAAATGTCACATGCTGATCCAAAATTGTCTCAGAAATCCAAATATGCAAAAATATACAGGGTGTTTTATTTAAAAATTCGAAATGGGAGCCATTTCCGGTGAAACCGGAAGTTACCGGAAATTGAAAAATATGCGGAAACTCTCCTCTCCCTATACCATTTACCTATACCAAATCTCATTTTGATACACCTAATACTCTAGAAGTTATGACTTGTCTAATAAATTCGTTGACACCCGGTATATTACGACAAAAATTAGGAAATTGTTCTATGCCTTTAAAGTAATACGGCAGTTTTTGGACAGTAATCATTTAAAAATAATATACAATTCTTTGGTAGATTCGATTTTACAATATGGCATTATTGGCTGGGGTGGGCTCCATAAATCAAATTTACAGACGCTGCAAATCACTCAACAAACCATATTAAAAATTTTATTAAACAAACCGGTAATGTACTCTTCTACTAGAGTTTTTCAAGAATCGAGGACTTGCAATATAAGACAGCAATTTATTAAATCAGTTTTACTCAATTTTCACACTAAAGAGAAGTCTCCAATTCGACATCAATACTCTACCAGAGGTGTACAACAACAAGTGATCACAACAACGGCAAATAAATCAATTGGTGGTAGATGTGCTATATTTGTAGCTCCACGTTTTTATAATTTGCTTTCTTTAGAGATTAAAAATATAAATAAATATAACTCATTTAAGTCTCGTCTTACACAGTATCTGATTTCTAATGATTTGACACCATTCTATCATTTATTGGGAGATTGTTAAATTGGCCGGAATTACGTTTGTCGATTTTAAGTTTTTAGAAGTTGTTTGATAAATATCAATAGTCAAATAATGTTGTTAGTGGCAATTAACGTTCTACTTTGTAATATAGTACACGTCGCAGTACGCAAGCCTCGATTAGACTGAGACGTGTTCGTCTAATATGTTTAACTAATTATGTATTGTTTGTTCAATTCTGTAAACAAACAATTCTAAACAATTCTACGATTTCTTTGATAATTTCTTTAATTTTTCTTTCAAACGGAATATAATTTAAGTGTTTGTGTACTCTTATACGTAAAATATCTTTTTTTGAATTCGGCGCCATCACTAAACTCCACCTCCTTTTTATAATTGGTCGGCACGGTGTACTAATTAATGGTTGCTCAGAAAATGTGGTAAAAGAAAGATCAAAATTGCATGATTATAACTTCTGGATTACAGCTACTGTCAAGACAAATACGTGTTTTCAAAATGTTTTTTTTTAAATACAGTATCAGTAGAAGACGACCTTTGATTAAATTATTGTTTTGAATTTAATATAAGTATGAATGATGTAATCTAATTATAGTGCTGCCTACGTTCCCCTTATAGATTTATAGTTCTAATTTTTTTTTGAGAGAGGTTTTCAACTCCAAGAATTCGTAGTTGAAAACCGAATAATATTTTCAGGAAGGTATTATTTGGATAGCTCACAGATTCGCTTAAAAACAGAATATGATATACAGAGAATAGTATTATTCTTATAAATTAAAAAAATGTTACAGCGTACATTTATTTATTTATTCTCTAACACGCAAAGCCTAATTACAAGAGAATATCGAAAAAAGTAGAAATAATAACATTGATTAATTAGAATAAACAAAACAACAATACACATACATTAATTTGAACTACACAGCAGTAGTACAGTGTCTACTTCAGGGTTGACCCGCCCACGGCCCGCGGGCCGCTTGCGGCCGCCACCCCTTTCTCGTGCAGCCCTTCAAAGATTTACATTTTCACTTTTAAAATCCTAGAGTTTCCCAGAGTCTCATTGTACCTTATTTCTCATTAAATAATCTTTGTCCACAACAATCTTTCACCGTTTTTTTTAATAGTATTTCTATTAATGAGTGTTTCATTTCTGTAATTTTTTTAAACTAGGTTCATTTTGTTAATATAGACATCATTTGAGTTCATAATTCAGTGTTTGTATTATCATAAGTTTCTTACATGCGGCCCACACAACATTTTGACATTTGTAGCTGGCCCGTTGTAAAAAAATCTGGTTTGATAAACGCACACAACTTCCTTTTACAGTGATCTTATAATTAGCCAAAAAATGTATTTTTAATTTTTCAGCATTTGTCAAGAATGTTCAAATATTGCAAATTCTACAAAAACAGTACAAAATAGAGCGTTAGTTGAAGAGACAAATTTTAGTAAGCTAAATTCAAAATTGTAATAATATACGGGGTGTTCTATTTAAAATAGGAGATAATAAAAAGAAATAGAAAAGAAAAACAAAAGAAACCCATGTTAGAAGAATTCAAATGGAAAATCACCTATCGCACATAAATACACATTAAAAATGTAAAGTTTGAAAAAACTCGTTAGAACCGTTTTTGAAAAAATCGAAAAAAAACTGAAAAATATACAAGCCTAAACACCTATTTCCGGTTATGCGATTTTCTTCAAAAGCTTGCTGTCACATCTACATAGTACACAAAACTTATAATCGCTCTCATTAATATACTTGTTTGTTAAATAACTATTAACGGTCTCCTGGGTGGTACTGACACCAGAAGTATTCAGTATCTTTAGCAATATTTATTTTCTAAACATTTCTAAGAAATTAATTCCTTCAATATTACCTTCCGTTATTGTAAACATTCTAGACATTTTCGTTTTTGTGTTGGAATGTCAATTTTTATAAAAGTTTAAGCAACCACAATATTTTCTAACTGTCATAAAAGTAAGTTCTTCTCTCCGACAAGCTCCCGACAAACCAACAATTAAAACTACCTAAAAACAACTGCGATTAGTAGTGCTATAAAAAATAGTTTGACGTTTCCATCATACTTTCATCATTACATAACGCCCATCGTCCTCCTTCTTTATGAAACTTTCTATTTCTTTCCTTGAAAATATTCTCGATTTCTCCAACCTCTAAGCTTCTGATTGTCTCTTCGAAAATGCGATAACATTTGTGTATTTACTTTGTTACATAATAATTTAATTCGATCGACATTGATCACTAGAGAACGGAATATATACAGCCCGTTATTAACAAATTATGCGCATATATATGCATTCTATTTTGTAAAAATATGCAGAATATTTTAGAAATATGCATGGGCATATGCCATCTTACTAGATGCAGAACTTAAAAACGTTTTAGTTAATGGCCGATTAATCCTCAACCTATAATAAAATGTAAAAAAGAAAGAATACCTATTAACAACGATTTATAGCAGAATTAAGGAATTATTTCAATAAAAAACATCGACAATACAATCAAAATTCCTTAATAAATCATTGCTACAAAAATCATTACAAGTATATGCTTTTCAAAAATTTCAAGAAGAAACTTACTTCTTCTGTCTAAATACGTTGTAACGATTCGCCCAGTCGAAACGCGTTTTTGTGAATTAAAATCAATTCGCGCGTTCCAGCCTAGCGATTTCTACGATTGATTTTAAAGTGTGATTGATAATACTGATTTTTTTGTCCTTTTGAAGCGTACTCATAGCTACCGTAGACCCGGATTATAGCTGGAGATTGTAGATTTATCGAAGCTTGAAGGAAAGAATGTGGAAAGGAAGTCGTTTTTTTTCTGTACCAGTGCCTGTAAGTTTAATCCCGTGTACCTGGTTCCTGGAAATTGTACGCCGGTCTCCGCGGCCTATGCAATTTCTCCCCAGTTGAAAAGTTGTGTGAAAGTGAATTGCCCTGAAACCTGAATACTTTCACATCACTAAATATTCACAGAATGTATACAGAAAGATATGAATGTTTTCTGTGTCGAGATCTCCAGGTATCTTCACGACGTCTCCGCCGGTGGTCCTTCATTTTCCCGAGAGGAGGATCATGTGTAACGATTCGCCCAGTCGAAACGCGTTTTTGTGAATTAAAATCAATTCGAGCGTTCCAGCCTAGCGATCTCTACGTCACAAGTTTGAATTTTTCGCACGCGCGGCCGGCTACGTCATCAAGAGATTCCTGCTCCACGTATTGCGCTGCCCTCCCACTTAGAAGGCCCGAGGTGGTGGCTTGATGCACGAAACACGAAGAGGAGCTATAGAAGCCGCTTCTCGTCCGCATTCAGGGGGCAGACTTCATTCATACATTCATCCGCATACATTCCAGTATCCTTCCAGCCCCAAACCATCCCCAATCCTGCTCCTATCCGACCGTTTAGAGAGAATTTTTCCCGTCCCGACATTAGCATTTTCCCTTAGCTAAGTTTGAACCCGAAGCCTCCAGTCTTGGAGACCGTGTTCCTAGCTAAGCTTTAATTAAACCCGTTTTCCCAAATAAACAGCTTTAAGAAACGACGCCCACGACTGGGACACCGTTTCGCTGTTTAAATTTAACACTTGTAAATATCCCGAACTAATAATTATTGAAACATCTCCTGGAGGACGCTAGTAAATAATTATACCAAAATTTCCTGGAAGACGTATTCGAAACGAGGGTTAAACAACCAGGCCGTTTCATACGTCAATTTGGTGTCACTAAATAAATCCAGCGTCCAACACATTATTTGTTCGGCCTAGAAGGCCCCTGTAAGATTGCGCTTAATTTCTATTTGACTGCAGGTTTTTTACTCACCGCTTCAACAATCTTCCTATCGTAATACCGGAGAGCGACCGCGCCGCAACGATCTTAACCTCTCTTGGGCCGAAGACACGAAGCGGACCCCCAGGTGGAAGACGCCGCCGATGACTTCTCCTCCGGCCGCAATTAGCACTGCCACTTCACATTATCCCCGAGATACACAACGATAACCCGGTGTCGTAAGGCAAAAGGCGTCATACATTAGAATTAACCTCAATTTGCAGTTACACGCGGTTTCAACGTCGAAGGGGACATTCGAATCCGGAAGTTGGCACCACTGCGAATTACTTTGGGCAATTCGTCTTCGCGGTCAGTGGCGTCCCATCGATTTCTGTAGAAGGCGGCCATTCGGACCTTCCACACACAGATGCAAAACGGGTTGCCGGCGCGCAAGGAACGAGCAACCGGGTGCCCACCATAATTAATTAAACACATTGTAAAATACATTTTATTTGATTTCTTAAGAACAACACCTATGTTTGTAATTACTAGATCTTATAATTAAACTGTCTAAAGTTATCCTAGTGTTTGCTTGCTAATATTCAAGTGTATATCTGGCTGAACTAAATTGTCTCCGACTGATAAACTACCCGAAGGAAAGTACTTAAATTCATTAGCCCTAATTAGTAGAGGGCTAGTACCGTTACAACGTGTATATACTTAAATAATAAAAATGATTTTTCAACATCGACAGATGTACAAGAAGCATTTACAAAGTTTGCGATAATATTAGATGCTACATCAAGGTCCTCAACAAATACACCTTTCAAGGTGGCTTATATTATTTAATATTTGAGCACTTCTTACTTTAACTTTACTTTTGCATGGATTTTCAAAACTGTTAACTAATGCCAAAGATTTATAGTCATTCATTGCGTTTCAAATTGCGGCAGCGTAATCTATGTCAACGTTTGCCCTGTAATTTGTAGCAGGTATGTAATTCACATGTTGGTCACATTTTCTAAGAAAATAATTATTTACGTATTTGTTTTCTTCAAAGCAAATACCACTTTCACGTTAATTTTTTTACATTCAGATTTGAAAGCAATTGTAGGCAATTTTTGCCAAAAAATTAAAGGATTTATGCTATAATATGCACACAACTGCTAAATATGCAAGGAATGCTTAAATATGCAAAATGTGCACTAATTAATTAGTGCCCATCAATTGTAAACGTTTCAATTCGTGCACATTTTTAATCGTATCCTAAGATATGCATAAATTATAAGATATGCAGTTTGCATAAAATCCGTTCTCTATTGATTATACTATATACAAAATCGGGAAAAGAGTTGATGGGTTCGCCGGTTTCCGTAATGACACAGATCTTAAAATGTCTCGAAACAGATGGAAGTGTTTCTGTTACCCTCAGTCTAGCTCAATCAGGAAGGGGTGGTTCGATAGCTTAAAGGGACCGACGAAAACTTACCCTATGCTCTTACTCAAAATTATTGCTTCAGGCGCCACTCGTTTTAGGGAATGAAATGCTTTCGTGACAAAAGCGAGAAAAGTCACGGAAGCTATGTCAAAATTCACCGGGTTAGCTGCAAGTCGCCTCCTCACCGTCCGCTAAGCTCCCTCCAGGTCGGCAGGCACAAATGCAGGGCGGCCTTAAAATCAAATAACTCACCTGCGCTGGCCACCCTTCTGAAAGGTTTAAAACTTAATTCCAGCCGATATTCTTAAGGCTTGTTAAGCATAGAGACATGTGTTGGCTTTACACTTACGTACAATTGGCAGTTGCCATTACTGGTTTAAGACCAGAGGTTTCAAAAGCAGAACAAATCAACAGGTTGACTTTGACACAATTTACATTTAATGATTCAAACACCAAGGAATTTCCAAATTGATTACACAAACGGTACACCCTAACTGAAAATAAAGGGGATCCCAGCCAAAGTTAACTTAACTATTAGTTTATAGTACAAGAAATTAATATACAAAAAGGAATAGCAGGAATATCTTCCCAACTATACGCAAATAATGAGAAGATATGAATTCGCAGGCGCAAAGTTCCGCAAAATGCGACGCACACTATAAATTTTCGCGGCACTTCCGCTATGCATTTAATAAAGGAAAGTACAAATTTGAACTTCCTATTTTTCTAGCCAAACCATGCTTGGTTTGTTTGAGCACTGGAGATGACAGGGCCGGACCTGATGGTTGCTTTGTGGCGAGGCTCGGAGCGGCAGCTAGGGTAGCAGTGCGGACCTCCACTACGTAGAAAGGGGTTGTCGAAGACTTAGCCGGAACCAGCTTGTTGATGTTATTAACACATTTGAGACTCCCAGTCGACCAGATAAATTTATGGGACCGTTCCTATTAAAGATAATGCTCTGCTGAGTATGTGATTTGCCGAAGGTGTGTTGGTATTAATTTATAACGGCCTAAATTTTTGCTTCGAAACGCGGTTGATTATGCCTAATAAGGGATAAACAGAAAGCGTCCTTAAAACCGCGGAAGACTGAACGTAGATAAATGATGGATTCTAAAATATACCGGTATGATGTGCAAGCGAAAAGGGAAGGGTGGCTACTAGAGAATTTTAGGAACTAAAAATAGATTCAATAGATACTTTATATTCGCATATTTATAATTTATTTATGATTAGTATTGATATAGCTATTCTCAATGGTTTAAAATACTTAGAAATCAAATAAAAATCATTTTTACAATTATTATAATTAACGATTAACTGAGTTCCTCTGCTATCTGCAAGTTACGATGCCGATGCAGATGACGGTAAACCGCTAACCGGCAAACCGCAAACCGGCAAACCGGCGAAATCGAAACGAATCGAGAGCCAAAATGTATTCGAATGATTATTCAAATAATCATTCGGTTATTAATATCATTCGAATGCAAATTATTCGGTTATGAAAATTGTCCGGTTATGCCCATCACTAATCTCAATATTCGTTCAAATAAATTCAATTGTAAATGGGCGCAGAGCCGTACTTAATAAAATTGGTGTAACGAAAGGAATTAAAAATGATATAACAACTTATGTCAATATTCTTCTTCACATGGATTGTTGTTCGAAGCATGAAATAATTACTCCATAGACTAGAAACTGTTGTCAACATTTTGATAAAATACACGCCTTATTTATGTATGTACGATAACTTTTAGTTCAAGCTTAGATTACTATACTTCTATGCTAATAATGTGCATTATAAGATTATTCGACGATATATTTAATTACGACCCATATTTATTTAGCGTATGATTTACATATCGATCATTTATATTTATAGGTAGACAGAGCGTTATCAAAAAACTTATTAAAGGTATAAATTGCAATGTTATGCCTATCATTAGATATTATAAATAAATTAATTAATTATAACAGTTATTCGTTATGATAATTGCATTCCAATAAGATTGTATAAACCTTATTCATTTTATAAGCCAGATTGACTTAACTGAAGATAATATGTTTGGTTATGTACACTTTTCTTGTATTTTTTACCTTGTGTAATAATTAATTATATTGAATTGCAGCGGAACCATTTGAGCTTTGCGGTCGAGGTAGGCCATGGCAGGCGCTGTGATCATAATTGATTCCACTAATTTGGTAATACAAGTGAAATAAATTTAAAAATATTTAATACGCCACTGATATATCCTGTTATTTATTCTAAATTAACCTAACGTAACCTAACCTAACCTACCCTAAGGTATATACACTCCCGATTAGTCATAGATTCCTTAGGTTATAATAAATCGATTAAACCCAATATACCTTAGTACAAAGTCCCTCCAGTAAGAAGTTATAGGGCCATGAAGTTCAATTTTGTCTTTTTTCTTTTTATGTTAATTTCTACAAATGTAAAGATACCAATTTGAATTTTGGTATACATGCGCACTCTTATGTATTGCACTAGTAACAAATGTTTAATATACTAAACTTTACTGTAAGAGGCACTTTACCTATATCTGAAAACTCTTTTTAGCTATATTTTGTTACGTATAACATTTATTTACATTTTAAGTTATTACCCGAAAGAAAATTAAAAAGCGTAAAAATAAAGTACTCTTAATTCATAAGCGTGAAAGCAACCTTTTACCTTAAAATGCCCATCAAAAGTTTTTGGTTGTCAATAAGACGTGCAATTATCAAGTAGCCATGATCACAAAAACAATGGTTAATGACTGTGATCTAGTAAACAATAATAAATCAATTATTGAAGTCTGTGACGTATAATAACTTAAAATTTAAATAACTGAAATGTCGCTGTTTGTATTTGATTCAATTCAATTCTGTCAATTCTCATACAGAAAACAATGGTTGTACTAATCATGATACTACTACTACTAAGATAAACCCACGCGGCGATCGAAATTCGTACTACGTTGCGCATGACGTCATTCCGTGACAAAAATGCTGCTTGACGGTATGGAAATGCATTGCTTTAAAGCGGTTTTTATTAATGTTTAATGTTTAGTAGTATATTTTATTATAATATTGATATATTACATTTTATTCAATATTATAATAGTATAAGAGATATTTCTTTTATGATTTAATGTAGGATTTATGGCCCATAATAGAATAAGCCCTTAAATAAAGTAGGTAAAATAAACGATTTTGAATACTAGAGTATTTAAATTTAAAAGTAAAGGAAGATACCAACATATGAAGAGTGAAAAGTTTAAAGCTTATTCATTATCAAAAATTATTAACTTTAATCCGTAGCGCAAAAAACGGACTTGTTTTTAAAAATTTAAATAAATATTGTTAATTTTAAAAGAATACTTCTGTAGAAAAATATGAGTGATATATACGAGCATATGTATACTGTGTGTCCACTGTCAAAGTCAAACATAGGCAATCAACATTGTGCATTTGATTTTTAGGTATTTTTCCATTATTTCTATACTATATCAGTAAATATTATTATTACTGGTATCATTTGATGTGCAACAATTTAATTTTCTATTGATACCACTATCTTTCCTGTAAGTCGAATGGGCGAGTAGGAGTCAGCAAAATCGTTCAATGCAATGTTAAATTCCTATGTTCGAGTTTGAGAACGGACACCCGGTATATATTATTAACTATTTTATATTACAAGCTTTTTTTGGATTTTTATGGGTAGGTGTTAAAAATTTGTAGTGATAAAACAATTTTGTTTAATTTATTAAGTACATATTGTTTATTTACATATTATTTACATGTTATTTACAAAATTTACACATGAAAACCAAGTTTTATTAAGACTTATTTTACATTTTTTGTATTTTTTCTCTTCCTCATTTTGGATTTTTCTTTAATATCTCTATTCAATATTCTAATTTTAAAATACATTTTGCATCGAAAGAAAAGATGCTTGGCCTCTGTACTTAAATTGATAGATTCCGCTAAATCCATTAGGACTTTTAAATAATTTTTGGTCAATTTTAATGACTCCTTATTAAAATTGTTAAAAATGAAGAGAAGGTACTGCATCACTTTTCAACTTCCATTTATTTTGCGGTAATTCCAACAGTTTCTCTTTGAAACAGTAATCACTTTCTACAAAATAATTTGAACATATTCTTGATGTTTTCACATTAAATTTGTGTTGCTGGTAACACTTTAGAATCCATTGTTCGCAAACATGTGTGTCCCTTCGAAAACTAAAGACACGGCAATCGGAAACTTTCTTGCTCTTTTTGTTGTTGTTGCTTAAACAACCCATCACTGCACAGTACATCATGGTAATTGGTAATAAATGTTTAATGCAATGTTTTAATTATAATTTATTAAATTTCACGCACATATATCTGCAAACAAAACGAATAACACATTAAACACCGAACCGCAACATTTAACCGCCGTATCAAACTGCCTGCTGCTGTGGAAATTTGTCATGGAGTGACGTCAGGCGTGCGAGAGAGATGAGCTTATCCCATGAGCGTGGGTTTATCTTAGTAGTAGTAGTATCTTGGTACTAATTCCTTCGCGCGGGCATGCTCACAACAACTCACCAAAGTTTTATCGCAATCGGATGAATGATATAGGAACTCATACGGGACAAACAAAATTAATATTCATTTATATGTATACTGATCTGATTCGGCTCTTGCTTTGTGTTACCTATTAGTATATGTTTATAAATTATATCTTTAATCAATTTAAATGCCCTGTTTATATTATTTGAATATTAACAGTTATTCTTTGTGCTAGCTCCTGAAAATCAAGGGTGGGTTGTTTTTATTTAGATTGCTTATTCTGAAATTTGATGTTCTGATTTTAATTTTATTACAAGTCGAAAATAACTTCTGTCAAATGATATGTCAAACAAATTTGAAAATTCAATAACAAATACCAGATCGTTACATTCGCCACACAACATTATCAAACAGTAAGTAATTCCTTAATAATGAATTAACCTTTTTTGTCTTTATTTTCTTTCAGTGCTTACCGAAGTACCTAAACTCACTCACCTTTCACTCAAACTTATCAAAGTCCCTGTTGTTAACCAACTTGCTCTACTCCGCCAACGGCCACAACTGCTCCAATCAACAAACACAGCGAAAGCCTCCAATGACAACCAATATGTCAAAACTGTCTAGAATCAGGAACAGAAGCTCCCTCACAGCATGGACCCAAAACAGACCTCAGTTGCAGTCACTCAACTCCAACACCGCATCCAAAAACAATCCTCCAAATTTACTCCACTGACCAGTACCAAGAACCAACAGTCTCTCCTCCAGAATTCTCCTTTCGTACTAACAGCTCGATGCAATCCAAATAAATTGATATACAATGTCAAATGTAATTCTTCAATAAACTTAACTTAGTATTTTTCTTTATTTATTCTCCTTTGTAGATTAGTTCTGCTTTTAGTTTAATTTTTCACCATATACTTGCTTTCTTCCTCGGTTTTGTATCTCTTCTTCTTAAATTAAAATTCCATTTCTATTTCACCACGCAAATTTATTCTTAATATCAACCCTCCTTAATTTCCAAACATTTTACTTCTTAATATAGGGTTTACTTCATTCTTTTAAATTACCACCAAATTAAATACAGCTTTACATTTTTCAAAATTTGTTATCTTAATAATAAAAACAAAGTCCTTAACGATATCATATTTTCTCCTTCCAACACACTATATCTTTATTTTTGATTGCTACCTATGTGCAATAATCTATTTCGATTAAGTATGTGTCATTACCTTCAAATTTCATATTTAGATATTACATTATATCCGAATCCATCTGTTTCTCAATTAGCCATATTTTATTCAATTATAAATTCTATTTTCTTTTCTAATTACATACCAATTATTCATATTCCCAATTCATATTCAAATTGATGCCGATAATATTCAACTATTGTAATCCCTTAATCCTATTTTAAAATTGATTTTTATACCCGTGTTTATATCATTATAATATATATAGATTAAACGGAAAAACAAGTAACGAAAAGTTAAATAAAAATAAAAATTATTACAGAAACCATATATTTTAGAAAAGTTATAGACAATATATTTATAATACGCCTACCTATCACACTGTTTAAAAAATATATTGTAGCGATATGATGATGATTAATTTAAATTAATAAATAAACTGATTACACATCCTACTATGTTTTATTGTTTAAATCAAATTCTGACTGATCAAAAGTAATCAAATAATTGTATAAATGCGTTCAGTAATTGTAGTGTTTTGTCCCTTTTAGTAATTCGCACATCTGCAAGTGAAATAATTTATGGTTAGCTTTCAGTAGGCATGTAGACTCAAAATCTGCACCGGTTTACCGATATGTTCATATTTAAACTCCCGTGTTACGCCACTGGGCTGTGAAATTGAAAACAGCAACGCGCAGGCTCACTGCGCTGTCAAATTTATCTATCAACAAATTGATTTTTCGTGCGGTTCGTTTCTGTGTGATTACGTTAATGCAAAGGCAAATCTATGAACAAATTATCAGGTATTTATTCGATTTATGGTATTTTCGCGGTCTAATCTCTCTTTTGTTTTAGCGCCCGTTGTTTCGTGACGTAAACCGACGCCGCTTGGGTTAATTCAATTGTTACTCGCTCAACTTAACCTCACAATTCTAATTTGGGTTAATTATTGGCAAAATAATTTATCTGGAGACTTGGATATGCCTGCTGCTTACTCGAAATGGCAACGTCTCGATGGTACATAAATTTCCGGATCCTCAAGCTGTCAATGAAGTTTTTACGATACCTTAACCTTTTCAGGTGATGATGCGTTCTTCCGGACGAATCCCGGAAAAAGTTCCGCCGGAAAAAGTTCCACCGGAAAATGTTCCGCCGGAAAAAGTGCCGTCGGGAAATAAATCCGCAGGAAAAAGTTTCGCAGGAAAAAGTTACGCGTGAACACCCACGGCCGTGGAAAAGTTAAATAAGAAATAATAACATAATGTCGATTTCATACATAATGTTTTATTCATAAAAAGGCAACTTCCACTACAGATTATACCATGAGATAAAAAAAATGATTCTGAGCAGGCCTTGATATGTGTTATACGTTTGGCAGTATTGGAGTGTATTATCAGTCTCTGTCAAATTCAAGATTAAAAGGTTAGGGTTTGTTTGTTGTTTGACACAGACTGACGTAAAACTTAACCTGCAATATAATCACAGTTACAAAAAGTGGTAAAGATTCGGTGCACGGTCCGGTCTAGTGCGCATGAGCAAAAATAACAGTGAACATAAAAATGTAACGTTGAACAAACTCTCTCTCTCGTATCTTTTCTCTAAAAAAAATTATCAAGACGTAACAACTAACATAAACCATTAACCTGGACCACCGCCGAGAGCGCAACGCATTGCGTTGAACAAACTCTCTCTCGTATTTTTCTCTAAAAAAATTATCAAGACCTAACAACTAACATAAACCATTAACCTGGACCACCGCCGAGAGCGCAACGCATTGCGTTGAACAAACTCTCTCTCGTATTTTTCTCTAAAAAAATTATCAAGACCTAACAACTAACATAAACCATTAACCTGGACCACCGCCGAGAACGCAACGCATTGCGTTGAACAAACTCTCTCTCGTATTTTTCTCTAAAAAAATTATCAAGACCTAACAACTAACATAAACCATTAACCTGGACCACCGCCGAGAGCGCAACGCATTGCGTTGAACAAACTCTCTCTCAATTATCAAGACCTAACAACTAACATAAACCATTAACCTGGACCACCGCCGAGAGCGCAACGCATTGCTTTAAACATTGATAGCGGCAAGCGGCACCCACAACATTTTGACATACACGCTGATCGAACTATAAACTTACTTCGCTGGCAGCGGATGCGAAATAGACCGGACCGTGCACCGAATTTCACCCCAAAAGGTTACTAATGTCAAAATAAGACATTGGCATTTTATAACTTGTCAAAAATTTGAGTGGACGTATCACGTGATGAAATCCGCCATTAGTATTCCCGCGGCCATGAGTTTTCCAAATTATAGTTTGTTTATACGGAAAAGAACCATATTTTGACGTTTTTCACAAATTAGTTATTTACGATAATCAGAACAGTATTAACAACAAACAATCCAGAACATTTTACAGAGAAATAAATATTTTCTTGTAAGTTTTATATTGCTTAAATATTCGTAAGTAACTGTTCAATAGATTATTGCGGTGTACATTTGCAATTCCAGGTTGAACATGTATGGCAGGTAGTTAATGTCGAGAAAACTCCAGTATAGCCCACTGGTACATTTTGACATTTCCGGAATATGAAATTAGAGGAACTGTTATGCCAGTGGCGAAACTGGATGTTAAGCTATAAATAAGAGAAATACTCATTGGGAAATTCAAATTCAATATTATTGTCGACGATTGGACTAACTGCTTGTTTTATGGTGATACACAGGCATTTTTGTACTAAGTATACACAAATCTTAAACTGCAGCTAACCTAAATTAGCACCTTGACGGCAGCCAAAATTGGGTCTGGCATGAAACTCTCGTGTTTTGCCTCCATTGTCTGAACATTTGTAGAACCTCCGACAAACTGAGAATCACATTATCAAGCGCATGCGCCTAAGCACCAGTGGGCTAGATTGGAGTTTAGTCCATGTATCTATTTAATATAATTTAGATGTTAATAAAGCACATTAAATTACCGAGAAGATTTCTATACAAATGATGTTATATCATTTGCGTTTTGGATTTGAACTTTCCAATTTCCATTAATTGTAATAAATTGATGAAAACACCTTATGACTCATATTTCTTCAACATTTAAACCTCTTTGTGGTATTTTATTGAATTTGAGAGATTAGTCATTTTGAATAACTTTCTTTCACTTCAGCAAATGAATTGTAAAATTTTATTTTGACTTTAGTAATTTTATCTACGACAGTGTGTAAAATTGCCTTTTAGTTGGCAGTTTTAAGTTTGTAAAACGAATGGTTAATAACATGTTTTCATTAGTTTACGTCGTCAGTAGTAACGTATTTAAAAGATTTCATTAGGCACGTTGTGAGTAGCAACGTGTTTTAAAATTTTTAAAATACTCAAAATTACGACCGGTTGCTGGTAATCCTAATTTACATTTAATTTTTTTTCATATCTACCGTGTTTTCTAGTTTCTATCGTAGATAAAATATTGTATGATACACATGCGTAAAGCATCTTTAGTCACTCGTGGGACTTAAAACGGTCGCTCACTCGCGTCTTAACTCTACCCCACTCGTGCCTAAAGAGTAGCTTTACGCACTAGTATCGTAAATTACTATTTTGTTATCAAATGTCGCTTACACCGTTAAAAAATTCTATTTTTTTATTACATCATCATGGTTTTCCGCAAAATCGTATTTTGATATTGGATAAAAAAGTACCAGTCAAAAATTGTATGGCCACACTGTGATTATATAGTCACTGTAGTAATTTAAAATACTATAAATGTAATTATAATATACATAAGAGCCCAGCAAATTTTTCCATTTTTATCATATGCATTTGTACCCTATGGTATGGTACTTATTAATCATGTAACATGGACAAACCACCAAAGCATCGCTTTCCTGCGGAACTTTTTCTTGCCGAACTTTTTCCTGCGGATTTATTTCCCCACGGCACTTTTTCCGGCGGAACATTTTCCGCGGAACTTTTTCCTGCGAACCTTTTTCCGGCATCGAAGTTACACAACATTGTGTGTTTCAAGTTGTATGTCAATTATAAAACATAACTATAGTTCATTTTCGAAGGAAAAGTTTGTTAAGAAATTAAGTATCAATTTCATCTTAAATATTGAAGGTGGCCATCACCTTCTTGCATATATAGCTTGATCAGAATAAAGGTAGCAAAAGGGCAACTTTTTTACTTCCTTTTACAATAAAAGAAGTATTAGATTCACCCCAAAAATTCGAAATTGAGTTTTCAACAGATCTTCACGTTTTCGAGTCTCCTGCATCCAAAAACATGTTTTGTTTATTGGTCTGTCTGTCAGTCTGTGGGTCTGTGTGTGTGTGTTAACAGAATATCTCAAAAACTAAAAAAAGTATGACGTTGAAAATGCATATATAAGTTTTGTGTACTATCTAGATACGACAGCAAACTTTTGGAGGAATTTGCATAACTGGAAATATGGTGTTTACTCTTGTGATTTTTAAGTTTTTTTTCGATTTTTTCAAAAACGGCTCTAACGATTTTTTCAAACTTTACATTTTTGTTACATTTTTAATGTATATTGATGTACCATAGGTGCTTTTCCAGTTAAATACCTCTAAAATGGAATTCGTTTGCTTTTCTTTATTAACTTCTATTTTGGGTAGAACCCCCGGTATATTATTACATTTTGAATTTTGCTTAAAATTTTATAGAAAATCTCTATTTTGTAGGGTTTCTATAGAATTTGTAAAAATTTAAAAATCAAATTTTTGGCTAATTATAAGATCACTCTAAAAGGAAGTTGTGTCAGTGTATCGCGCCAGATTTTTTATTATCCATTTATTAGAACATTTTGTTTCTGATAGAAGTTTCTGCATCTTTTAAAACTCAAAATGCACTTGCCAAATCAGTTAAATTCCAAATTTCCTAGCATAAAATTCATACATGAAATGAAAAACGAAGGACAACTGCCATTTCTAGCTACCTTAGTAATAAGAAATAAAAATAAGTTGGAATTCCATGTTTATAGAAAAGAAACCAATGGAAACAGATTCATTTTAGCGGATTCAAATCATTGTTTTCAACACAAAATGGCTGCTCAAAATTTCTTAGTGCATAGACTGTTAACCTTTCCTTTAAACAAATATCGGTATACCACCGAACTTCAGACTATAAAAAGCCTCGCTGTGTACAATGGTTTCCCTTCTAAAATTATCGACAATTTGATTTGGAAACAAAAAACACGTTCGAAATTCAACAACTCTCGTCAGTCTTAGAAGTGAAGGACCCAAGTACATCAACTTTTCGTTTAACCGGGCTACAAAGGGCCTAGCAAAAGATTTGAAAGAATCGGGTGATAAAGTTGTGTATGGTTCAAACAGAAATATTAGAAATTTGTTGGGAAATCCAAAAGACAAACTGAGGACTTTTGAAAGATCTGGAATTTACGAAATTAAATGTTCCCATTGGGATTCTAAATATATTGGGCAAACACGTCGTAATTTTAGTACTAAGTTTAAAGAGCATATAGCCCAATTTAGATTCAACAGATTCGAAAAATCGAGTATTGCCCAACATATTTACGAAACAGGTCATAGTATAAAGGATGATGACCTAAAAATTGTAAAAGCGTTAACTTCAACAAAGCAACTAAATTCGTTTGAAAGCTTGGCCATTTTTAAGAACCGAGATAATAAACTTTTGAACAAAGACAGTGGACCTATACCTTCCTCCATCTTGTATGATTTATTGAAGTTAATTTCCGTCGGCCATGTAAATTGGCCCTCGGCCACGCCCTCCGAATCAGACAGTATAAATAGCTGTAAAATGCGCGTCCACTTCTATGTATGATTTGGTCACGAGCATATAGCTGCCAGTTTGCTGTGTTAGTTTTCTTAGCTACTGATGATGGCAGCGTGGCTGTCGAAATACGTATTTAGCAGTTGTTAAATATTTGTGTGGTGAGAGGTTTTAACGAATTGTGAACAGCCTTTATTTACATCAGCTGAGTAACCACGAAAAAAATTGTAAGTGTAGTAAGCCAAATAGCAGAATACATTGCTTTTTTAAATTATCATTGCTCACACAGAAATCAATTCAGTCATACTTTTCATGGTATTGTAGCGATATTTTCCTAGGTGAAAACACCCATGCAGCTGTAGAAAAACTATCTACGTGTAATTAGTACAATTTGTAATTGTAAAGTTTATATTACTACCGTCTCAAGCCACACCTCTAATAAATATTTTCATCCAAATTGCTTCAGTAAGTTGCATGTAGAGAACCTATATAAATACGTACGAAAACATCTTTCAAGTATTCTATTTTTCTACGTGTTCAATATTTTTTGCAGGATAATTATGATAGTAAGAAGAAACTAGCGACGTATATCAACTTTTCTTTTATTACTGGACAAGTGGTATAAGTACAGTTTTGAATCATTTTTCGATTTTCATTGTAATTCAAATTTGTGCATTTTCAAATTTTAAATATTTTTACTTCCCTCGTCTGAAGTACCATACGTAATTCATGTCTGTTTTGGGCTGCTGGAAGAGCTTTGTGTATAATCTGCTGCTGATTTTGCAATATCGATTTTTAATTTATCCCATGCTCTATTGGAGCTATCCTTTTTTATTTCATGTATTGTTATTAATTTGATGACATTATTGTTTAATTTGTCATGATTTATCATGTTGAATTTAAGTTTTAATTGCGCTTTTGCGTCTTTTGGTCTGACTCACACTCTGTACCGGGATTGACATTTTTTATCATTGTTCTACATCTTGTGTTAACAAAGCATATTGGCAATATGATGTTGGAACAGCTTATTTATTACAGTGTATTGATTTTCTGTTCAGAACTGTAAACATCGTTCTCCTCGATCGTTTCTCTTTCCTATACCGTATTTTCCTGTCACCTCCCTCGTATGGTCGTCATACATAGTGTTTCCGATCTTGGCGTTGAAATTTCCAATTAATATTAAAATCTCGATGTTACAATTTCATCGTCATTAACTGCTGAGGTCAATGCATAATTTACCAGGTTGTAAGAGTCCTCGGACGTTCCATGTACCAATCATCTGAGTTGTATGGCGTTTCTCATTACCACTCCCCCTAGAGATCCGATCGGGGAGTTAATTTTATTTCCGGATAGTTTCGCATTGAGTAAATTATATCTACCCGGCATGAAACTGAGAAAAAATCCGACAAATATATACAGGGTGAGCACCTAAAAAACGAAATTCTACTACTAGTAAACTATTAGTTTAAGAGCAATATTTTGCACATAGGTCATGTTTTTATCCTTGACGAAAAAGGACATATTTTGAACACATTAAAAAAATAGTATCTTGTTACTGCCCTCGTCTAAAAGACGAAGGAAGAATTGCAATTGCGAAAAAATTCCTTTCCGAGATTTCTTCAGATCTTCACGTTTCAGGTCAACTAGATAACGAAAAACAGGTTTTTTCAATTCCGTGTGTCTATTTGTCTCTCTGCGTGCCTGTCTGTCTGTTTCTCTCTCTGATGCCGGTATAACTCAAAAACTATATGCGGGAAGAAAACAATATGTTGCATGCGCTTATATGCCTTTCTCGCATAAAATCGAAAAAAAATCGGTAAATTATATACAGGGTGAGCACCTTAAAAAAATTAAACTCTGCCTATTTTTGCTTTAACTCAAGAATTATTACTTAAATAAAAGTAATATTTTGTTCAGGTTCTTACACTTGACTAAAATGACATATTTTGGACCCAACATATACAGAGTGAGCACTTTAAAAAATTAAGTTTTGTTTATTTTTTGCTTTAACTGAGAAACAGGTAAAAGTAGTAATTTGCACATAGCTCAGGCTTTACCTCTGACGAAAATGGAACGCAACAGATACAAAATAAATGTTGTAGATAAGACAATGTAATGTTTTTCTTTATTTAAAAATGGTTGTAATTCGCATTACCAAGCGTTTCCTTTCATTATTTTCGTTATTATTAAGATCGTGAAGATATTGTTACCTCTGGTTTCCTTTGATTTTTACAATTTTTTAGTGTCACAACATTCACTTGCAAGAGAAGTTGTAAGTAACGCACTTTATACACTTTCTAGAAATATTAAGATACCTATACATATCCTTTACCAGTAATAAGGAAAATATAGCATATTGTTTTTCTAAATATTTTATACTATGATAAATGACGTCATGATACTGAACGCATCATTTAACTTGATATTTTTTATTTTAAATCGTAGAAGAGAATAATTTATTATTAAAATTATTCGATTATTACATTAAGTACTAGGTACTTATGTCATTTACGCAACTTTTACTTTTATTAACCTTTACAGCCCCTTTAACATTAATTAAATATATATTTGAACCTTTTCGGTTTGAAGAGCATTAAATTGAGGAACATGCCTTGACCTTCGAGGTTACTCGACCGTATAAATTTTATAAAGATTGATTGGGTTTTATACAAAATTATTCATTCCCATATGTTGAACATGGACTATTATAATAACTGTCATATTTAAATTAAAAGCATAAGAAGTAATAGAGCACATTACTAATTTTTTTCAAAGCCAAGCTTGATTTCGTTTTCATTTGATCACGTGTTATTTAAGTACCAACATAGAATAATTTATTATTAAAAGGTTAAGGCACCCCACTAACCATAAACGAAAGAGAAAAAGAGAGCTAAAATAACACAGAGAAAAAAAGTGTGCTATTATTATCTATGTAGTACATTATATATAAATTATTTATCAACTAGCTTACAAAGCACGAAATATGGACACTGTATATACAATACCAAATGTAATACAATTTTCAAGGGTTTTCGATATTTCTGTGAATTAACTTTGAATCCCTAACTAATATCATTTAATATTACCACGTTTCTTTAATATTTCCATTTTAAATTCTCTCACAAACAGGATACTTGTTTCCTCTAATTGCTTATTAAAGGCTATAAATCGTTTAGTGACGGATATTGAATTATACGGAATGAAACAAATAAATTTACATATTTCCTGTCCTCTGACAACAGTTAGCAAGAAGTATGGTGACCTACACTCTCTCGATAAATCACTTATGAAACTAGGTGGTCCGGAGGGTTCACAGGAGATATGGTTAGCATGATATTTAAATGCGCTATGCAAACCAAATTATTAGAAAAAAAAAGGATATTTTTGTAACTTTTCTAGCCTTGGAAAAGAATAAACTCGTTTACAACACGTTTATTGTGATTATCGGTAACAGAAGCAATATTTGATTAAGGCGTCGTTTTGTAACGAAAATATATTTTCTAAAATATCAAACAAGGCTGCAAATTGATGTATACGAATACATCAAATTGAAGTTAGAACTGTTATCAACTTATCATGTTCAAGTATAAGACTACCAAGTTACAGTATTCATATTATTTATACCACTGTTAACTTAAGGTTATCTAAGAAATATTACTTTTTCACACTGATTAGTCATAAAAAATATAGCTCCCGAAAAAGTAGCAAGAGATGATTTTCTTTATCAAGTTAAAAGCAAACCTATTTTAATTTTACAAATTTATTTTAATAAACAATCGAAACGCAAGCCTAGACCTGAAATTAATATTGAGTTATTAATGAGTTACCATACCTCTTTTCACCTTCTTGACAAGCTAAGGCCAGCAGGTTGCTATAACAATAAAAAATGTCAATTTAATGCACCTACGCTTACCGGATGATGAATACCACGGACAGTGATAAAATATCAGCAGAATAAAGTTGGCACGTTTTATATGCAGTTACGCCCATTCATTTTTAATATAGTGTTGCTAGATATATCTATTTAGTAACTGAAACAATTGTCAGGTTACATAGAAATTGAGTATGTTAACTTTCGAATCGTGTAATAGGTATTAAAGTAAAAATCGAAAACTATAAATTCTTTTCAATTAAAATCAATAATTGAGTTTGTCGAGAATATTTTAGAATTTGTGTTCCATTTCTATAATAAATATATAAGGTACTGCCTTAAAGTGTATTATGTCCCTTTTATCAAAGAGTATAACTTTGCTTTTATGTAGTTTCTTATTACTTCCCTCGTCTAAAAGACGAATGAAGTTTTGTAATCGTGAAAAAATCACCTTCCCAGATTTGCTCAGATCTGCTCATTTTAGAGTCGCTAGATGACGAAAAACATGTTTTCTCAATTCCGTCTGTCTGTCTGTGTGTCCATCTGTATGTTCGCTTGTCTGTCTTTCCATCTCTCTGTCTGTCCGCCTATTGACGGTATAGCTCAAAAAATATTTCTTGGAGTAGGAAAACGATATTTTATTGCGGATTATATGTCTACATGGCTTGAAACCAAATATACTTTCCAGCAAACATATATAGGGTGAGCACCTTAAAAAATAAAATCCCGTTTATAAAAATGGGATCGAAAAAAGACAGGGTAGACATCATAAAATTAACTCGTTGTTTATAAACGGAGGAGAAAGTTCCGAATAAAGCCCTTTACCGACTTTTTTTGTACCTTATTAGACGATTTTATTTTATTTATTGAATTAAAGAACCTCTTGAGCTTGAGTTACATTTTATGCAGCAACCTATTTTAGAATTTTGACCTACTTAGTTGATTGAACTTAGAGGGCAAATTTTCGCTTTTTATAAATACCTACTTATTTCAACAATAGCCCAATTTGTGGCATTAATCTGGCACTTCTTTATGTAGAAAATTCTAAATGGGTATAGAAATTGCCATGCCGGCATTAGATGACGTTTTTTTTTTCTTTTTTCTGGAATAAAAAGCTTAAAGGATATATTTGTACAAAGATCTGAATTATAATTTAAAAAATTGTAAAAGGCTTTACTCAGAACTTGTAGGTGGAACTTGTGACACTAAACAATTTAAAAAATATCTTCACGTTTGTACTAATTAATGCTGAATCAATAAAAGGAAACACTTGGTAATGCGAATTAAATCAATTTCAATAAAAAAACATTACCGACGATAGGATTAGAACTACAGCGCCTGCCAACGCTAATTTAAATCCGAGCCTCTGATAGAGAGCCTCCCCCGGCTTTGCGATGCGAGACTGTATTAACGGAACGGACTTATTGAAACTTTTTGACATTTTTACGAAATTATCCTATATCTATTGGGTCCTATTTTCGTCAAGCCTGACCTATGTGCAAATCACTACTTTTACATATTTCTCAGTTAACGCAAAAATATTCACAAATTTATTTTTTTAGGTATTCACCCAGTATATATTTGTCCAAAATTGTATCACTTTCATGATAGGTAGACATGTAATATGCATGCAAAATATCGTCCTACTCCAACAAATAATTTTTGAGTTATATCGCCAACAGACAGGCAGACAGATAGACAGACAGACAGACAGAAAGACACACAGCCAAACAAACAGGTAGACAGACGGAATTGAGAAAAACCTGTTTTTGCCATCTAGGGACTCTGAAACATGAAGTCGAAAGGTGATATTTTCGTGATTACAATACGTCTTTGGTCTTTTAGATGAGTGAAGTAAAAATAGTTTCGTATAGGAGATGCGTGTTGCCTATTCTTACTTACGCGGCAGAGACCTAGCCACTCACAGAAAAAAACACTGAAAAACTAAAAGTGACGCAAAGAAAGATGGAGAGGTCTATGCTAAGACTAAGGCTACAGGATAGAAAAACAAACGAATATATTCGCAACAAAACAAGCGTGGAATACGTAGCAAAACGAGTAGCATCTCTGAAGTGGCAGCGGGCTGGGCATATTATGAGGGCAAAGGACGGTAGGTAGAGCCAAAAGGTAACCGAATGGAGGCCACGTACGGGGAAGAGAAGCCGAGAAAGATCAAGAGCCCGATGGAGGGATGATTTAATACAAATAGCTGGTACACTATGAATGGGAGCAGCTACACATAGACTATCATGGAAACGACTCGGGGAGGCCTATGTCCAGAAATGAAATAGTTAGACACTGATAATGATGATGATGATGATAGAAGATTATAGAAAAATACCCAACAAAATAAATGAGAAGCAAAATAATAGCAATAATAATTGTCTCAAACGTATTAATTTATAAAAATATACTCGTGCACTAGTTGGTTAAAAACGTGATCGGTGAATATTATTTTATGTAAAAGAAGAGAGAATGTTTAATCGATTTTTTTTAAATATTTTTCCTAATTTTATGTTTGGAACAGAATTTCAAACTAGGATTTTTTTTATTCTGTTCCAAACATAAAATTAGGAAAAATATTTTTAAAAAATCAGCTGTTTAGTTCGCAATTTTTGTAATGCATTTTAATTTGGGTTAGTGCTTATTCTATTCTTTAATATACACTGTAATGTTATGTTTCAATACGTAAAAGGTGTCTAAATAACGGGTCAAGGGTGCATTGACTAAAATTTTGTTTTCGTTGCGTAGGGTGTAGCAGGTTTTAGCTAGGTGTCAAGGTGTCAGATGTAATTTCCAATTTGTGATTAAGTGTCATAATTCAATTAGTGAAAGGTTCTATTTATTGCCCAGTGAAAAACAAAACCATCTTTTGACGTTTACGCGTGATTTTTTGCTCGGCTAAATGTAAAATATTATGCAAGACATGCGCTTGCAAAAAATTTCAAATCACTCTTTACCTTTTTTTTAGACACCCGTTATATGCATGTTTAAGAAGTGTGTGTCACATCCAGAAGTCCCTTGGTACAAAAATATAGAAAACATTATGTTGAACTGGTTTCATTTTACTAGTTAAATATCTCTCTTTTCAATCGTTAACTTCTATGTCGTGACCATCACGGTCGAGGATGTTTTCCATCAAAGTGGCAATAAGTTTTTCTACGAGTTATGTGGTCAAAATATTGCAGCATTAGTTTGTGGACTGTCAACGAAGGACAATGTATTATGTCGAGTTTGTTCGGGATGGAGACGGTAGTTCTTCTCTCCGTCTAAGATACTCATATGATCCAACGCCACAGCTCAAATGCTTCGACTTTCCTTTTGTCAATCTTTTAATGTCCATGTTCACGTCGCTCATGCGTAAAGTAGGATTGAAAAAATGAGTGAATATTTCCATATTTGGGTTAAGTTAAGTTTTGCTTCGTACTATTCCTAATGTGGGTTCGTCTCGTTACTAATGTTTTGTTCCAGACCGTATTCTTTCCAAATTCTTGAAGTTTTCGGATAAATTGGAATAGCTGTCGTTGCCATAATCGCTGCGTCGTCAACATATTCAGGATTGCTGATTCGCTCACTGTTGATGACAATATCCTCAGTAACATTTTAGACAACCTCCCGCATAATATTCTCGTCATACATATTGAACAGGAACAGGGAAAGAATGTTGTATTCTTGTTACGTCCATTTTCTTATTTTGAATTTAGTAGATATCTTTTGATTATTTTTGACTATTTCTGTGTACTTATGCTTCAACTGTTGGATAAAGGAAGTGAGATAATTTGGTATTCTCATTACTGTCAATACTAATCAGAAATTTTTCCATTTGATACAATCTTGTAGTCTATGAAGCATAATATGTATAAACGTTGATTAAATTCTCTGCCTTTCACTAGTTTCTTTTTTGCGAGTATCATTGCCTTTTATGCATTCGGTTTGTTCTCCTGGAATCTGTCTTGCTAGGTGAGATTTTAGTCCTGCAGTTCCAATGCGAAACATTGTTTTGCTCATGTGGGATTAATCCAAGTATCTGTATTTTTCATATTTTATATTCTGATATATTTCATACCAGTTGTTTCGATGCCGATGCCATTGTAGCTATTGATTTCCCATCTTTTAAATGTTTAATGGGATTTTCACATAATCTTTTTTTATAGTTATTCGGTTATTTATCAATTGGTAGGTCTCTAGAAATTAATTTAATTTCTGCCGTAGTATCAAATAGTGTTTCTCAATATTTTCTTCAAACTTCCAAAACCTCTACACTTTTTGTTGCTTTTCCTCTTGATCATTTTCTCTGAGTAAACGTTTTATTCTATAATGCAATTGCTGGTTTCTCTCCACAAAAATCCTGTGCCATTATTGTGGATGTTGTAATTGTTGAAGAATAAATCATTAGGCATCCGTTACTAGTTTTAAAATGACCTTGACCTTTTTAGTAAGTTTCTGCTGATCCTAATATTGATCTATCCAACCTCTGCATCTCATCCTATATTATACTCATATTTTCAACTTTTGGTAGTCCTTGCAGATCATCTTCTAAGGATTTATTACTGGTTGGGCAAAATTGTTCGATAGCTATTGCGAAAAATCTAGTCTGGTTTTAACTAGGAGGACCTTGAGTTTACCACTCTAAAATCTATAGCTGTGGTTGGCTGCGCTTGTACCAAGTTTACAATGGAATTGAAAATTTATACAGAAACAGAGAAGGTATGATACAAGAATATTGCGAGTCTCAATGTAGAAGCTAAATGTACAATTTCTACAATGAAATCGTTGTTGGAAGCAACTTCTCCATAAGAGTTGAGAGATGCTGAGTTAGGGATGGTACAATATATTTTTGATGAAGGTGAAGAAAACATTTAAACAAGATATAATGAAAACATCGCTTAGAACAAGTCGCCAGTAATTAGTGAGTTACCTAAAATTGAGATAATGAATAATGGAGTTAGGCACAATAATTGGCTAATGAAAATGATTGTATGTACCATCATGGGTCTTGTACAAAAACTATTTGCCTCAATTTTCATTACATCATCTCAGCCAATGACAACGGAGAAGATAATTTCTCACTACAATCATATAAAATCAATTCATGGACCATTGTTACTTGAGGAATATATAAATTATAAGCTGATTATAACACTAAATAGTGTAGGCACTACTTGCTACTATCAACGTTCAACTATTCCAAAATTTAAAAAAGAAAAATGCTGTAAAAACAGGTTTTTTATATATAATTATACATAAAGAGACTTTGCCAACTATTTTTTTAGAAAGAACACGTAGCTTTTGTTATTATAGTTTAATAGTTTTATTTTTATTTTTGGTTTTGATCTCGTTCCTTTATTTATGAGTTTATTCCTTTATAACTAAGAATTGTGTATTATGTTTAGTTTCTATATTATTTAATGCTATACTATTTTTGGTTTCGTTTAATGGTATACGGTACTTACTTACAATGTATGACGTACATATGTTCCTTGACCATTTTTGCAGAAATGTATTATTAAATTGAAATCACCAGTTTATGTCTTTGTGTCTTTTTCGACTCTTTCGGTATACGTATACTTATCTATTTTATGCTTTGTACTTTTTACTGCTAATAAGTCAAGAATGACAGTACATAAGTAACTGTTATTAGAAACTGGACTGGAGAGCAACGCTGTAAGAATGTTTTATAGAATTTCCTTTTTACGGTTGTGTTGCGACTTTAGGAAAGGCAATTTTTCTATGGGAATTTCGCCTACACTGAGTGAGCATATTTTTGTACTCGGCGGGTGTTTGCTCATACAACTACTACTAATGACCTGAGTCCTTGTATATCCCATGTTCCTATCTTTTGGACATTTCTTAACTTTATGGTTTCTCATTACCGTTATTCTTGGAGATCCGACTGGGGAAACATTTCATCCGGAAAATTTTGCAGTGAGTGAAACCGTGACACTAGTGCAAGAATATGTATGTTTAAAATACGTATTATCATAGTAAGCAAGGTGGGATTCCTGTACTTTCCTTGATCAGCAATTGTGTGAGAATGAATGTCTCACTTTCTTACATAACTTAAGTCGGTATAGTATTGTATATTATCAAAGAAAAAACTCGAGAACTCCTTTCTCTCGTCGCTATCACATTATTGACAGCTGTGTAGGTAAAAGTTCTGTCGAAATTAAATAGAAGTGACTAGAAATTAATAAAGTAATAAAAGTTCATTGTATTATCCCGGCGAACAGAATAAAAAAAATCCTAGTTTTAAATTCTGTTCCAAACATAAAATTAGGAAAAATATTTAAAAAATATCGATTAAACATTCTCTCTTCTTTTTATTTTATGTAAAAGAAGAGAGAATGTTTAATCGATTTTTTTTAAATATTTTTCCTAATTTTATGTTTGGAACAGAATTTCAAACTAGGATTTTTTTTATTCTGTTCCAAACATAAAATTAGGAAAAATATTTTAAAAAAATCGATTAAACATTCTCTCTTCTTTTACATAAAATAAAAAGAAGAGAGAATGTTTAATCGATATTTTTTAAATATTTTTCCTAATTTTATGTTTGGAACAGAATTTAAAACTAGGATTTTTTTTATTCTGTTCGCCGGGATAATACAATGAACTTTTATTACTTTATTAATTTCTAGTCACTTCTATTTAATTTCGACAGAACTTTTACCTACACAGCTGTCAATAATGTGATAGCGACGAGAGAAAGGAGTTCTCGAGTTTTTTCTTTGATAATATACAATACTATACCGACTTAAGTTATGTAAGAAAGTGAGACATTCATTCTCACACAATTGCTGATCAAGGAAAGTACAGGAATCCCACCTTGCTTACTATGATAATACGTATTTTAAACATACATATTCTTGCACTAGTGTCACGGTTTCACTCACTGCAAAATTTTCCGGATGAAATGTTTCCCCAGTCGGATCTCCAAGAATAACGGTAATGAGAAACCATAAAGTTAAGAAATGTCCAAAAGATAGGAACATAGGATATACAAGGACTCAGGTCATTAGTAGTAGTTGTATGAGCAAACACCCGCCGAGTACAAAAATATGCTCACTCAGTGTAGGCGAAATTCCCATAGAAAAATTGCCTTTCCTAAAGTCGCAACACAACCGTAAAAAGGAAATTCTATAAAACATTCTTACAGCGTTGCTCTCCAGTCCAGTTTCTAATGACAGTTACTTATGTACTGTCATTCTTGACTTATTAGCAGTAAAAAGTACAAAGCATAAAATAGATAAGTATACGTATACCGAAAGAGTCGAAAAAGACACAAAGACATAAACTGGTGATTTCAATTTAATAATACATTTCTGCAAAAATGGTCAAGGAACATATGTACGTCATACATTGTAAGTAAGTACCGTATACCATTAAACGAAACCAAAAATAGTATAGCATTAAATAAGATAGAAACTAAACATAATACACAATTCTTAGTTATAAAGGAATAAACTCATAAATAAAGGAACGAGATCAAAACCAAAAATAAAAATAAAACTATTAAACTATAATAACAAAAGCTACGTGTTCTTTCTAAAAAAATAATTGGCAAAGTCTCTTTATGTATAATTATATATAAAAAACCTGTTTTTACAGCATTTTTCTTTTTTAAATTTTGGAATAGTTGAACGTTGATAGTAGCAAGTAGTGCCTACACTATTTAGTGTTATAATCAGCTTATAATTTATATATTCCTCAAGTAACAATGGTCCATGAATTGATTTTATATGATTGTAGTGAGAAATTATCTTCTCCGTTGTCATTGGCTGAGATGATGTAATGAAAATTGAGGCAAATAGTTTTTGTACAAGACCCATGATGGTACATACAATCATTTTCATTAGCCAATTATTGTGCCTAACTCCATTATTCATTATCTCAATTTTAGGTAACTCACTAATTACTGGCGACTTGTTCTAAGCGATGTTTTCATTATATCTTGTTTAAATGTTTTCTTCACCTTCATCAAAAATATATTGTACCATCCCTAACTCAGCATCTCTCAACTCTTATGGAGAAGTTGCTTCCAACAACGATTTCATTGTAGAAATTGTACATTTAGCTTCTACATTGAGACTCGCAATATTCTTGTATCATACCTTC
Organism: Agriotes lineatus; assembly: GCA_940337035.1. Taxonomy (NCBI): domain Eukaryota; kingdom Metazoa; phylum Arthropoda; class Insecta; order Coleoptera; family Elateridae; genus Agriotes; species Agriotes lineatus. Next base: position 10,361,202 of record OW679198.1, on the reverse strand, counting down.
TCTGTTTCTGTATAAATTTTCAATTCCATTGTAAACTTGGTACAAGCGCAGCCAACCACAGCTATAGATTTTAGAGTGGTAAACTCAAGGTCCTCCTAGTTAAAACCAGACTAGATTTTTCGCAATAGCTATCGAACAATTTTGCCCAACCAGTAATAAATCCTTAGAAGATGATCTGCAAGGACTACCAAAAGTTGAAAATATGAGTATAATATAGGATGAGATGCAGAGGTTGGATAGATCAATATTAGGATCAGCAGAAACTTACTAAAAAGGTCAAGGTCATTTTAAAACTATACTTGGCGCAGCGAACAAATAGAGTGGCTTATGCAACCCAAATAACATATTTCAAAGCTGACTAGATCAGTATTTGAATAATAATTACTAAAGAATCAGAGATGGCGGTGCTCATAATTAGACTTCATTTCTTCTGACATTAAATAATTTTTTGAGGTTATGATACAGTTAGAAACTTGAAAAGCATGACATTTGTGCACTTGTAATATGTAGACAATAATGAGATTTACCAAGCTCCAGGCCACATGCCTACATATTACACGTGTAGAAATGTTATTCTTTTTAAATTGGTCGAAGTTTCTATTTGCATAACCTCAAACAATTATTTAATGTCAGATGAAATTAAGTCTAATTATGACAACCGCCATCTCTGATTCTTTAGTAATTATTATTCAAATACTGATTCAGTCAGCTTTGAAATATGTTATTTGGGTTGCATAAGTCACTCTATTTGTTCGCTGCGCCAAGTATAGTAACGGATGCCTAATGATTTATTCTTCAACAATTACAACATCCACAATAATGGCACAGGATTTTTGTGGAGAGAAACCAGCAATTGCATTATAGAATAAAACGTTTACTCAGAGAAAATGATCAAGAGGAAAAGCAACAAAAAGTGTAGAGGTTTTGGAAGTTTGAAGAAAATATTGAGAAACACTATTTGATACTACGGCAGAAATTAAATTAATTTCTAGAGACCTACCAATTGATAAATAACCGGATAACTATAAAAAAAGATTATGTGAAAATCCCATTAAACATTTAAAAGATGGGAAATCAATAGCTACAATGGCATCGGCATCGAAACAACTGGTATGAAATATATCAGAATATAAAATATGAAAAATACAGATACTTGGATTAATCCCACATGAGCAAAACAATGTTTCGCATTGGAACTGCAGGACTAAAATCTCACCTAGCAAGACAGATTCCAGGAGAACAAACCGAATGCATAAAAGGCAATGATACTCGCAAAAAAGAAACTAGTGAAAGGCAGAGAATTTAATCAACGTTTATACATATTATGCTTCATAGACTACAAGATTGTATCAAATGGAAAAATTTCTGATTAGTATTGACAGTAATGAGAATACCAAATTATCTCACTTCCTTTATCCAACAGTTGAAGCATAAGTACACAGAAATAGTCAAAAATAATCAAAAGATATCTACTAAATTCAAAATAAGAAAATGGACGTAACAAGAATACAACATTCTTTCCCTGTTCCTGTTCAATATGTATGACGAGAATATTATGCGGGAGGTTGTCTAAAATGTTACTGAGGATATTGTCATCAACAGTGAGCGAATCAGAAATCCTGAATATGTTGACGACGCAGCGATTATGGCAACGACAGCTATTCCAATTTATCCGAAAACTTCAAGAATTTGGAAAGAATACGGTCTGGAACAAAACATTAGTAACGAGACGAACCCACATTAGGAATAGTACGAAGCAAAACTTAACTTAACCCAAATATGGAAATATTCACTCATTTTTTCAATCCTACTTTACGCATGAGCGACGTGAACATGGCACATTAAAAGATTGACAAAAGGAAAGTCGAAGCATTTGAGCTGTGGCGTTGGATCATATGAGTATCTTAGACGGAGAGAAGAACTACCGTCTCCATCCCGAACAAACTCGACATAATACATTGTCCTTCGTTGACAGTCCACAAACTAATGCTGCAATATTTTGACCACATAACTCGTAGAAAAACTTATTGCCACTTTGATGGAAAACATCCTCGACCGTGATGGTCACGACATAGAAGTTAACGATTGAAAAGAGAGATATTTAACTAGTAAAATGAAACCAGTTCAACATAATGTTTTCTAATATTTTTGTACCAAGGGACTTCTGGATGTGACACACACTTCTTAAACATGCATATAACGGGTGTCTAAAAAAAAAGGTAAAGAGTGATTTGAAATTTTTTGCAAGCGCATGTCTTGCATAATATTTTACATTTAGCCGAGCAAAAATCACGCGTAAACGTCAAAAGATGGTTTTGTTTTTTACTGGGCAATAAATAGAACCTTCCACTAATTGAATTATGACACTTAATCACAAATTGGAAATTACATCTGACACCTTGACACCTAGCTAAAACCTGCTACACCCTACGCAACGAAAACAAAATTTTAGTCAATGCACCCTTGACCCGTTATTTAGACACCTTTTACGTATTGAAACATAACATTACAGTGTATATTAAAGAATAGAATAAGCACTAACCCAAATTAAAATGCATTACAAAAATTGCGAACTAAACAGCCTATATTTTTTTATATTAACAAGGCCATTAGAAGAATAAAACTTTTCAGGTATACATATACGTTCGGTTTATAAATAATGATAATGGTTTAAAAATATTTTAATATCAAATGTTTGACTGACAAGGACTTATAATTCTCGTACCATTCCGTGTTTCAAAATAAGACTGTATAAATGCATTGTTATATAACTGCAGTTTTCCAAACAACTGCAATACTTTTTCTTGCAATGCTATCGTGTGTTCAAAAACAAAAACTCATTTAGGACGGGCCTTGGAAAGAGAGACAAAAAATCTAGTCATGTCTTAACTTAAGTCTGTAGATGAATGTCAGATTGTATTTTGTTTATGATCACATGTGTCATTGTGACAGGCAAAAGTTTACAACTTCACTAAGTTTACTTGTATCAAGCAAAAAGGACAATAAGATGGTATTTGCACAACGGTGCCACTCAAACTGCGCACCGACTAGCGACAGGTAGTTTAGTCATTAAAAGGATTGTTTAATCTCCTACTGAACTGCCGCCCAGTTCCTGCAGGTAGTCAGATCAAAGACTGCCATTTAGGTAGCATTTTTAATTATTGGTAAATTCACATAATATGGATGGAACGTGGATAAGACATATTTGGCTTAACATTTCTTCCAGCTGCAGAAGTAGGGAATTGCTTCGTAGATAGAAGAAACGACCAACACTTGCGATTTCATTCCAAATTTAAACGTAAAATTAATCTCCATACCCTAATATACACTCATTTTTAAAAGTGAAATGCAATCCGATACGTATATAAAACTCAATTCTATTAGGCGAAATAAAAATGAAATAAATATATAAAATGGGAAATTATGTTAGACTAACAATAATTCATTGAACCCAAAATTGTGCAGTTAGATAGATATGAAATATCACCATAACAATTTTGTAAAACGTGTTTCTCAGTTTCTCATAAATTTAGTAGTATTGTAAACTTATAAATAAAACATTTGTTATACAGCGTGTTTCACCTTCGTATCTTTACAGCCCTATATCTTCCTTATTTATTTTTGGTCGATTTGAAATTTTGGATCATTATACCGACTCTTTAAGAGAGTAATTTTTACAATAGTTTAAATAATCTTACTACAAACAAGCAACCTACTGCGATGAGACAGATACGGAAAATTGAAAAAACGTGGGTTGGCTCGGTTTTATCTAAAATGTTATTAACAAAAGTTGCTCAAAATTAAAAAAAATCAAAAACCAAATTTTAATAGAAATTCGAGTATTTTTGATAATGAATAATATTTTAATCTAAACGAATTAAATTTCAATAGTTGCCTCACTACATTTAAGTACATGTGCTGTCAATTTATGTTTCTGTAAATGTAAATAGCAAGTTAAATAATTTACAGTTCGACTATTGTTGTGATTCTGATTAATTTTAATTAATAACGTTAACTTAGGCCTTCTCAGCTTTTTCAATTTTTGCTTCAATTTTTATCGCAGCGGGGGACTGGTAGGCGGCTACATATTTAAAAGTTATAAAAATAATGAATTTATATGGTGGTATGATTGAGTAACATTTCAAGTCGATCAGAAAATAAATAAGAGGGATACAGGGGTGTGAATGTGAGTAGTGAAATACACTGTCTATGATAAAAAATATATTTGTTTTTACATGTCGCTATACATTTAATATTTCTTTTTATCATTGCATACTTGGTATACTTATTCCGTGTTAATAATTCTTCTAATGAGAACTTCAAAGGATAAAAGCTCGATAATTTAGTTCCTTTTAGTAATATTTTACGAACGTGATATTTAAAACATATTTTAGCTTCCTTCATTTTAAAACGTATCAGAGCCTTTTAATAAAATGTAAAACTATAAGTGCGATAAAATTATTTTAAAATTTGCGCTAGAATAACATCGAAACTGGTGACCGATTTCAAAACCTAACATAGCAAAAGCATGGTATATCAGAAAGTTACGAGAAACATTTAATTTAATATTTAAAAAAGATTGTCTAGATTAGAACTTTAGACATCAATTACGTTAGACATATCTTTTGTTTACAAAAAATTAAAAACTTGCTATATTCGGTTTTTTTAAACCGGTTACCCAGTATGTTATGACATAGCTTCGGCATGTAAAGATAAAAAATCACTTTATGATTGCTCCTCATTTAATCGCTTTGAACGCAGTTTCTAGTTATAGTAAGGATCAAGCCAGGTTGGCAAATAAAGGGTGTTCAATAAGAATGCAATTTTTAATTTTAAAATAAAACGCACATTTTTTGAGGTATTGCCGATATTTTTATTGAATTTTAAAGTAGACATGTTCCGATTAATTATGAAATAAAATATCCTTCAAATGGCCCTCGCGACTTTGGATGCAGACCCTTGTTGCTTTGATGAACATATATGACGTTTTCTTAGAGTTGCGGTTCTATCTCAGTAATTACGCGTTGGATATCGGCATTGAGTTCAGGAATTGTTCCGAAGGTTGTTCGCATAGACCTTAGATTTCAAAAACCCCAAACAAAGAAGTCGCACGGCGTTCAAATCGCACGATCTCGGTGGCCAACTCCGCTCGGAGTTTCAGGAGCAATGCGGTTCAAAAATCCTTTTCCCAATAAACCAATTATTTCACGTACAGTATGGCAGGTTGCACCGTCCTGCTGAAACTACATGTCTTCCAGGTCCATACTTCCACTTGACGCCACAATAACTCCGTTATCACGTGTAGTGACGTTCGCAGCGACACTCACATTCACAGTTGCAATGTTTTCTAGAGACCGGCCGGAACGACAACAAACAGAAGATTTGCTGTCCATACTTGATCCAATTTTCTCCAATTTCGTAATCAATCTTTGAACACTGGTCAGATTTGGTGCACTTTCACGACTGAAAATGCCAAAAACTTTGCAAACGGTTTCTGCGTAACTTTCCCCATTTTTGTAATCGGTTTTCACGATGATAAGGCGTTGTTCATTCATGTAGTTCTCCATAACGAAAAATTATGATGACACATGTCAAATTTTTAGAGCTGCAGCTTTTACAGAACAAAAATGGTGCGAAATTTAAAAATTGCCTTCTATTTGAAACACCCCTTATGTTGAGCGCAATTCGAGTGTTGGATTAAAGGACTAATGAGTTTGGTGCGTATTTCAGTTGCACCGTACACAACAACAACAAGTAAATTAATTATAACAGTCACTAAAAAATCTTTTTATTAAGTGTTTTATATGTTTTTAGGAGAATAATCGTTCAAGTTCAAGATGTAATTTAGTTCTCTCTGACTTATGATAGTTCATTTGCTTCAATGGGTATGTATCAAGTTATGGCAAACTTCAGTTTTATCATGGCTGGTGCGAATGAGTGTTTTTTAAACACACGATATAATCCTCCCAAAGTGGTTGAAGAGAGAACAACGCAACATTTTTAATTTAAGTGATTTTGAAAACTTTGTTGATACCTACTTGTTCTACACACATTTTGTGGTAGAGTTTAGAAATATACTAGTTCTGTTGGCCAGATTCCAATGTACTTACTTATATGTCAATAGTCAATAGCCGCTACACTCTACTTTTAGATGGTGCATTTGTAATTCCACATTTTTTTTTCTGAAAAAGTGTGAACTCGGAAAAATGATTTTTTCTTTTGAAATATTTTGCGAATTGTCTGTCAAGCTTCAAAATATAGAACATGAGCAAAATCAGTCAAACTGTTTAGGTTGGAGCTCATGTGCACAATGTTTTAGAAGTCGCTTCTGCAAAAATATTTTGCATGATTCCAATCCTTCCCTTTTCTGACAAATTGCCTAAAGTTTCCGGTACATTTAAAACACAACAAAGTCAAAGATAATTACAATGAGTGAAGGGATTAGAAGTTTAAGTTACTTCGATCAAAAACTGATGCTCTGTTTAGAAGTCGACAGATAGTAGTTATAGTAAGTTTTTATAAATAGTTCTAATAGTATTTGCATAGTTCTTAAATAACTATTTATTTATTTATTTAATTCGCACTCAGCCAACAGCCGTTAGGCCAATTATAGGCGTCGCTGTGCAGTTATGAGGACTTCCAACCCCACTAACGACTGTCATGATGTTGTATGACCGCCGGGACCAAGTTTTTTCCGTGATAGCCATACCACGAGGCGCCGAGAGATGCAGCCGTGGAACTACTGTAAATATGTCTTAACCGGAACCCCCCTCCCCCCTGAGTCAAAAACAGTAGTTACAAAAGTTGACGACATGTTGAGTAACTGACTAACACAACCAGTATAAATAGTTTGAAATTTATACATTTAATTATAATGTACAAAAAGTATTTTTTAATGTATGGAACCTATGCCCAAAAATAGTAAGTCAACTACTTGGCTCGTATACTGAATATAACCTGACACACTGTCAACGTTAGAGAAAATCGAGTATCAAAGAACAAATGCATTCAAGTATATTTAACAAAATTAGCGAGGATACGGAAGCTCTGACCTTCCGCCTTGAAGGCAAGCTCCTCCATGAGGTGTTAGTGCCTCACCACCATTATAATTGTAACACTAATTTACAACAGATATTTAAAGGGTAAGCACACTACTAAATGCGAAGTTGTGCTATTCTCTTGATGATTTCCTAAGATGTGTTGAGTTATATGGTTCTCTACAGTTAACTCTTATTTCTTGTTTCAACTTTTCTGACTTATTGAAGGGTGGTTTAGAAATATAGTTTTTTATATATAGCCAAAAAAAAACTAAAACCGTAAGATAGTATCATCGTGGTAGAAAATAATGTTTTTGTTGAATTCAAGATTCAGCATATTCGTCATTCTTTCCTAAAAGTCGTAATTATAACTCTTGTAGATTAAGTAATAGCGCTCCAATAAAATTTAATAAGGTTGTACGTTCAAATAACGACAACGTTAGAGTATTCCAAAAATGCATTTGCAATTAATGCTATCGCTTAGAAAGACTAATTAGTAGTACTTAACATATTCTTCTAATTAAAAAATACATTTTATTATTTAGTTTATTTACCGTTGAAATGCCATTTCTATTTTTTACGAAGTTGTTGAATGTGGTAGAATGAGAATGTTTTAATTCAATTAACTTAAGTATTCAGTATAGCGCATTGGAGTCTATTTTAAAACACTGACGTTAAATTTCACGGAAAGTGCGAAGCAATATCACAGTAATGTTAGTGTCAACCATACTTTGAGATAACTATTTCATACTGCGTACTAACTAAGATGAACTTATTCATAAATTATATCACGCTGTAAAATGAGTTACAACTACATTTTGGTTAAACCATAACTTCGACGACTTCGGGGACTAGGTAACAAATTATGTCTCAGACAAACACAACCAACAAAAGGAATTTGAATAAACTCTCTCCACCAGCAAGTAAAACAACTAAAAACACAGTCCCTATAAACCAATTTCTACTCAAAAAACAACAGACGTCAATAAACAGTCAGTAAATCAAAGTTAACAACGCTATTGAAAATTTACGTGGCCCCCAAAGAAGATCACCGGGCCCTTCTCAAATTTCGCACCTTCCAGAATCCGAAAGGGGTAACCTATGTTAGTAGTAATCAAAGATTTACCGGTTTTCCTTGAGGGAATTAAAATAAAAATAGAACTACAAGAAAAAATCTACGCATAACTAAGTCTCTCAATCAAACAACCATATTTCCATTTCTTTTATTCTAAACACCCAAATAAAATTATTCATAAAGAAACATATACTACCAAATATTTTTAGTACATAACTGACAATGATATTAAACAAGATCAATATCCATATAATTCTTAACTAGACATGATACACATAGATATAGATTGCATAAAGGAAATCCATCTCTCAGAAGGCGAATTCTTCAAAACCAATGTATATCGTGGGTGCATGGGGTGGAGTAGCTATAATTATCAAAAAAGTACACTAAACTTAGAAAGAACAACTCAAAACTATTTCAGTTAACATATACACCAGCAACAACGGCCTAATTGAAAGTTGATTATAAGCAGTCTAACCAAACCCTAAGAGAGGCCGACATTATTAACTTGTTTTGATACATCTGCGCAAACGGTTGTCAAGGGAGACCTTAAAAGTGTATACTGGTTATGTCGCATTGACAACCCTAGAGAAAACAAGCTTACTAATTTTGTAACATTGTATCAACTTCAAATAATATCACCAAAGGAAAAGGAATTCGCTCATTCTATATGTAGACGTGATCATCAGTCAGATATCCTAAACGTCATCATTTCCAAGAATGTCCACTACCCGATACAACAAATTGTAATATTCGAACTCGATTCAAATCATTTACCTGTTTTCATAACCTTTGCACATAATCCTAGACTAAGCAGATTAATTAGAGGGCACGGGAAGTATATATTTCGAAAACAATTAGATGTTCAAGCTGTAAATCCACAACTGCTCACCGTCTCAATCCTAACTAAGACTATATCACTGAATCACACACACACACACACACACACAATCTATAATCACCACTTACCTATTACTTAAATATATTCTAGACTGAAGAAAATTAAAAATCAACCGTATAAGATAGTGACAAAGCAGCAATCATCCAATTCCCAAAGATCAACTATACAAATACCGAATTTACAATTACAGAAAACAACTCCAAAGCATTGAACCAACCATTTCTAAACTATGGAACTACGGAAATAGTTTAGAAAAGTGATGTTTTACTGAACGATTATAACTGGTTTGAGTGCTAGAGTTGGAGACTTAAACAGCAACACAAGTTCAGTAAAACCACTTTCTCACGAATTCCGGATATTTCATATTCAAATATTTGTTATGCAATTCTCTCTCTCATTCCTTCAGAAGGATATGGTGGTATCATATCAAGTCATTCATTGCTTCAGCCTATGTTGCCCTGTCTTGGACATGGTGTAATGTATCAGTGAATGAGTATCCTGTGTGTGTTTCTATTTGGTCGGTCTATCGTGAGGGAGATCGACTTCTGAATCTTCTGTCTTCGACATTTTCCTGCACAATCAGTCTTTCGATTCTACCTTTCCTTCTTGCTATATGTCCAAAGTAGCGTAGTATGTTACGATTTATGGATGTCAACAATCTTACGTTTATTTTTAGCTCTTGAAGAATAGAATCGTTTGTTCTGTGGGTCGTCCATGGTATTCGGAGCATCCTCTTATATACCCATGTCTCGAAAACATTTATTTGATTTGCGTCTGCTTTTTTAATTGTCTAAGTTTCTGAAGCATAAGTTGCAATTGGAAAAATTTACGATTTTACTAGATGTAATTTTGTGTTGCTTGTTATGTCTGTGTCTTTCCATATTTTTATGGACTGCAACTTTGTTGTAGCAGATCTGACCAAGTCGTCTATGTATTTCACTTTCAGAACCTCCCTCGTTTGATATTATGTTATTATAGAGCCTAAGCAGTTGAATTGATTGACTACTTGATGTTCAGCTACTTGTCTTTCATCGGTTTGATTGATCCTTGGTCTATCTATTATCATCATCTTCTTTTTCTTGGCATTCAATTTGAGCCCGCATTGTTCACTAGTAGCTTCAAGTTTGTTTGCTATGGTTTCCAGCTCTTCTTTGGACGCGTCTATAATCAAAGTATCATTCGCATACCTCAGGTTGTTAATCTTTCTTCCTTCAATTGTCAGTCCTCCCTGCCATTCATGTAATACTTGGCGCATGATATATTCACTACAAGTATTGAAAAGCAGCGGTGACAATATACAACCTTGTCGCACTCATACAGCTGTTTTGAACTTTTCAGACTGGACGCTGTACCGTAGCCGTAATTTTCCTGGTACAGATCTTTTAGCAGCCATATTAAATGACTCGGCACTCCCATTCCTTTCAAAAACTTCCATAGTTTTACCCAATGGACAAGTCGAAGGCTTTACAGTAATCGACAAAGCATAAATAAGTTTGGAGATTGAATTCATACGATTTCTGTATTATCTGTCTGGCGTTTAAGATTTGTTCTCAGGTTGCTTTCCCTGGGACAAAACCCGCCTGCTCCTCAGAAATCTGGGGTAAAAGAATATGTTTCAGTCGTTTATTGAGAATTGTGAGAAGAATTTTACTGGAGTTGAAGATTAAGAAAACTGTTCTATAATTTTCACATTTTGTTGATGATCCTTTCTTATATATTCGTACGAATATCAGTTGGCCATATTCTGGTACTCCATATTTCTTCAACTAGTTTATCTATTAGTTAACTTCCTCTTCTCCACTACTTTTAATTGTTTCTGCTGGTATCTCATCTTCCCCTGTAGATTTTCCTATTTTTAATTTGTCTATGGCCGCTTCGTCAATAACATCAATTTCTTTTTTTCTTCTGGTTCACAGTATCTTTCCATAATTTTGTAATGTCCTCTCTGTCCGTTATTATTTTTCTTCCTTGTCCTTAATGGTTTGGGTTTGAAGCTTAAATTATCTAGCTATATATTTCACTTTTTCGAGCAGTTCTCGAAACTCATGGCGGTTAGCACGTTCTTCGATGTAGCAACAGATCTCATTTAGACGCCTGTTTTTATCTCTTCTGGATGAGGATGATTCTTGACCATTGTGTTTGTGATAGCCATGTCGTTGTCTATAACGAACTGCAGGTGTCGTTCCCCTCTTCTGTTCACCTAATCTATAGGCGCCCAATGCAAAACTAAATAAATTTTTCTTCTTCTTCTTCTAGTGTTTATCCTAACGGATGTTGGCTACCAATAGGGCAATTCGTATTTTTTAGACTGCAGTTCGGAACAATGTTTTTGTGGATTTATTGTACCAAGTGGCAAGCTTTTTTAGCCAGGAAGTTCGTCTACGTCCAAGATTTCTTTTTCCTTCTATTCGTCCTTGTAGGATTAACTTTTCTCCTCTCATCACGTGCTCCAGGTACTCCAATTTTCGCCTCTTGATGATTGGCATTATTTCTAGTAAGCAGTTCATACTTTGTAGTATTTTCACGTTGGTCACTTTGTCAACCCACGATACGCGAAGCATGCGTCGATAAGACCACATTTCGAAGGCATTTATTTCATTGCACAGGTCTTTAGTTAGCGTCCAAGATTCCATTCCATACAGTAGCACGGGGAAAACATAACAGTTTAAGAACCGCTTCCTCAGTTGTATGCTCAAACTGCGGTTACATAATAGGTGTTTTAATTTATTGAACGCGCATCTCGCTTGTCCGATACGGCTGCTTACTTCCAGTTGTCTTCCCTTATCACTGATTATGGTACCCAGATATTTATACGTAGATGTTCTTTGTATTGTTATTTTGTTTACTATGCCTGTAAGGCCTGGTGGTTTTTTCGTGATTACCATGTATTTTGTTTTTTAAGGTTCATTTCTAAACCATACATTTTGCTAATTTCATATACGTGACTGAAACTAGTTTGCAGCTCTTGCTCTGTTCCGGCCACGAGAATGGAGTCGTCGGCGTATCGTATGTTGTTTATTACTACCCCATTAATTTTGAGTCCTTCTGTTCTTTCATCCAACGCTGTTCTAAATATAATTTCCGAGTATATGTTAAATAAGAGAGGTGAAAGAACGCATCCCTGTCTTACTCCTCGCTTTATCTCTATCTCTTCCGTTAAACCTTCTCTTGTACGCACCTGAGGTGGTTGTTTCCAATATAAATTAGCAATGATCCGTATGTCTTGGTAATCTCAGTTTAATTGTTGGAGTATTTCTAAAAGTTTGTTATGACGAATCCTATCGAATGCTTTCATGTAATCGATGAATTACACAAACACATCCGTATTTATGTCTAGACATCGTTCAGCTAGTATATTTACAGCAAATAGTGCTTTTCGCGTTCCATATCCATTTCTGAATCCTAGCTGTGTCTCTGACATACTACTCTCGCATTTACAGCCCACTGCATTTAGTCAAAAATAGGCCGAAACTACGGAATAATTCGTATAGAAGCAAATAAGGTCTTTTCAGGTGTGTTTCGGTGTCCTGAATAGAAGTAGTAAAAGACCCGAGGATGGGGTTGTACGCATAAAATTTGGCAACGCTGTAATGGGCTGAAATTGTGCTCAAAAATTATTTGTCTCGAATATATCGGTATCTATCGACTCTACGATAAAAATACATCATAGCAAAAATAAAGGTAAGGAAATTGTCTAAAAAAAAGATAGACGGTAATTTTTTCGTATAGGCGATCGTTTTTGTCAAAAAATCGAGTGAAAGGTCATACTCGAAGAAAATATTTTATTTGTAAAATTAGTGTCATGAAAGGAACAAATGAATAGCTTCGCACCTATTTGGAGTATGAATTGGCTCCGTTTCCGGTGTCACTCTTTGATGAAGCTCGTATGCGAAAAATCAAGTCAGCTTTCTATGACAATTTTCAGCCATTAGAACTTGAACCAGATTTGGATAATGTCACTTATGTCATCGATGGGGGATTTCTTTTGCGTTATATGGCATCAGAATGAAACTTATGGTGCTATTTGCCAAGCATATGTTAATTACGTACAAAAGCACTTTTGCTCAAACTCCATTATTGTTTTCGATTATTATGAAAATACAAGGAATAGTGTGTAGGCTATGGAGCAACTACGCCGATCGTCAAAATCTTCATGTGTTGATATCTACTTTGATGAGCAGATGGTTGCAACTCTAAGCCAAGAGAAGCTTCTTTCAAAAAATCGAAATAAAATCAGATTGATTCCGATGGTGAGAGAAAAGTTTGAAGCTAATAGTTTTATTGTTAAACATGCTGAAGATGATGCTGACATTTTGATAGTTGAAACAGCACTCAAGGAGTCGGATAAAAATACCACAGTTGTTATTGGAAAAGATGTGGATCTTCTCGTAGTTTTTACGGCCTGTACATTTATCGACAAAGAAATGTTTCTTCTTAAACCAGGCAGAGAAAAGGTCGTACGAAAAATGTATTCTTCACGAAGCTTCGATCAACACAATAAGGTTCGAGATCACATATTATTTTTGCGCGCATTCTCTAGGTGTGATACGACATCTTTTTAATAAAGGCAAGACCGCAGCTCTGAAACTCTCGAAAAACCGGCAAGACTTGAAAACTGCAGTTGAGGTTTTCAATAAAAATGATACTTCTCGTGACTTGATTTCTGCAAATGGAATCATTTTTTTACTCGCAATGTATAGTGCTCTCGCTAAAGAAGTATATATCAATAACTATCACAAGTATATATCAATAACTATCACTATTCTAGCTTGATTAAAGCCGTGATCAGAAGCAGACCCGGGAAATTGAATTTATTACCACCCACTCTTGACGCAGCTCAACAGCATCTATTTCGGGTTTACTTTCAAGTTCAGAAGTGGTTAGGTAATGAATTGAATTCTGAAGAGTGGGGTGGATATCAAAATAAAATATATTGTGGCCAAGAATAACATGCCAACCTCGCGCCTGATTGCCTTTTGAACATGATTTTTTGCAATTGTTCGAAAAGTTGTGGAGCATTCTGTGGCTCCCGAAGGTTAGGGCTTTGCGGCAACTGCCGTGGACAATCTTGCTTGAATCCTGAACCAATTGAAGACTCGGCAGAAAAAGAAACGATCGGTGATGCAGAAAATCAAAGTTTTGAGATTGACCCAACGGCTTCTCTCGAACAATACATATAATGAATTTATAGAACGAATAAATGATGAAAAGCAAAATGAATAATTTTACAACGTTTATATAAGTATTACAGTCATGGAGTAGGGCCACAGGGGGTACCACATGTAAAAAAACGCGCCTGGTACTCAACCTGGGTGAGTATCTTACAAAATAAGTTGTTGTTTATTTTTACTTTAACTTAGAAATAGGTAAAAGTAATGATTTTCACATAGTTGAGGCTTTACACTTGACAAAAATGTGGCGCAACATATAAAGGGTAAATGTAAGAAGAGTCAAAAAGGCGCAACAATAACTGCGTTTTGTGTAATACTGCAGCGCATCGCACAGACGCGAGTAGTCCTCCATGAGTGCGTGCAACACACGGGTGGAGTTGAAATCGCATTCGCATGCGCTATAGTTCTAATCTCACCACCGTTAATGTATTTTTATTTGAAAATTGGTTTAGTTCGCATTATAAACTGTTTTCTTTTATTGTTTCAATATTATTGGAAACGTTCAGATATTTGTACTCATGGTTTCCTTTGATTTTTGAAATTGTTTAATGTCATAACGTCCACTTGCGAGAGAAGTTCTGAGTAAAGCCCTTGACATATTTTTTATAAACGCTAACAACTAAATCAAGGCTGGGAGGCGTGTCGTCCACTCGTGAGATTTCTTAATAGCAACAAAGATTCGTGAATCTAGTTAAAATTATCAGTGCCTGTCTTATCTTGTACACCTAATGACCTGCAATGTAAAAGTAAAATTTTGCCTCGGTACAATTACTAATTCTTTTCAAAGCTAGTTACGAGTAGATACATTATGTTTGCGATATAAATCAACCAATTCTTCCTATCGACGCTGTTATGATCAATGACGAAGTAGTGCTTCCATAAGCGGTGTATGCATGTAAAGAATATAATTTGTGTTATCAATTGTATTGTACTAAGAGTATTAATTTGTTTAAATAATTTACAGTCAAAAAGGCTGATTAAAATGTAAAAACTGCTTGTTAGCAATAAATATGTTAATATATTGTTTGTTATATAAATTTGTTTTACAGCTGTTTGTGCAATTTATGAATTCGTAAGGTAGATAAGCAATTACTGGATCTATAATGTTTACCCTGATGGGTTTACATATTCACCAGAAACTTCATCCACATTACAATCTGAGAGATAATATCAGCTAGGTTAAACGTTTAACTACGTGAAAACAATTACGTTTTTGTCAAGACACATTAATTGTTTAAACAAAGACAATTAACACCGTTTGAAAAAGTTCACCGAACTAAATCAGTATTGCAAAACAAATAGTTAGAGTGTAGATGAACACAGGCCATCCTCGAGATTCGAAACGATCATAATGGTTAAAACATAAAGATATGATATTTAGACTATTCAAATTACATTTAAACAAGAATAGGAAACCGAAACATAACTAATTATTTAACTAAAGTACGCATTTAAAGGTTTTAATTACTAAAAAGAACAACAAAAAACCACAAGTATTTTGCCGACAAAAAAAGGACAAAGAAGAGCAAATACCTAATAATTAAATACCTTATAAAACTAAAAGGGATGCTATCAAATTAAACAAAAAATAAAAAATATCAACAAGGAGAAGAATGTTTAGACAAAACGAAATTTCAAAACAAGTATTTCAAGCAACAAGGATTCAAACAAACATAATCCAAAACTAAGAAAAGTACATTTTAAATAAATATAACTGAATTCACAAGAGAAGTTTCATTTTGACTTTACAGCAAATTTTAAGAACTACAAAACAAAATTTAAGATGAATTTAAAACAGAATGTGATCCTGTTATATAAAGTGTCCTAATTTATGGAAAAAACATATTTGTCTGAAGAAGCTAACTTTGTGATTTAGTGAAAAGTAGCGGCTTTTTATCAATTTTTAATAGTAAATTTTAATGTGTCTTGACAAAAACGTAATTGTTTTCACGTGGTTAAACGTTTAACCTAGCTGATATTGTCTCTCGGATTATAATGTGGATGAAGTTTCTGGTGAATATGTAAACCCATCAGGGTAAACATTATAGATCCAGTGATTGCTTATCTACATTACAAATTCATATATTGTTTGTTGTCTAGATAAATCTACTATTTTTTATATAATAAATAGTATATCATAGAAAATAGACGTGATTAAACCATCAAATCAACATACTTAATTAAATTAATAAAATCAATATTATCAAACCTTTGCTTTTCATCACTTTTTGTAGCTTTACTGGAAACAAACGTTATAACATGTAAAAGAGCTTTTTAAATATAGAACTCCTATTTTGCGTCGTTACGGAATTCTGTATGGTAGGTAACCGATTAGTTACGTATAACTAGTCAAGTATGTTAGAGTTCTTGTGTGCAGTATTTAAAGTAACGTAAATTTTGTATTTGTTAAGATGGAAGAATGTGTATTGTGTAACTTCCACGTACTAGAGGGTACGGGTTATTGCACACTAATGAATTACTTCCTTCGTTAACAGTTGAGGTGCTGTCGCTGGGTAAGAATTTAAAATATTTATGTGACTAGTGTGTTACATTAAGTAGTTCTTAGTTATGGACTTTCCGCTGTGCTTAGTAGAAGGAGACATATGATTAATTAGATGCATTACTACCAACATTGTCGACCCCACACATGCGTAGAGCGTACAACTAAACAGAACAGCAAAATGTAAGAGAGACGAAATCAGTACATTGACGTAAATATTGGCAGAGAAGAAATATTATTCTCAAAAATCTGCAACAGGGCTTTACATGGAACTTTCCTCGGAATTGAAATTTTTGAAACTAGAAATTTTGAAGATATCAAAGGAAAGATAGAATTTATTTTTTAAAGTGTTGGATCCAAAATCTCTCGTCAATGGTAAAAACCTGAGTTATGTGCAAAATCTTACTTTTGTTATATTACTAGCTTTCGACCAAAAATAAACAGAATTCCAGTTTTAAGGTGCTCACCCTATGTATATTTGACCGAAAGTATATTCGGTTTCAAACCAGGTAGACATCTAATCGACATGCAAAATATCGACTTTTAGTACAGTAAAATACCCCGTCACCTTAAAAAAATTGGCCGCGGCGATTCCTCTTGCCCAGTGGTTTAGGGTCATTAGAAAAGTGTAAAACCAAAAAGCCGTATACCCACCGCCTGCCAAACAGCCGCCATCTTGATAACAATTAAATTTGTTTTTTCTCGCGATCCATTGGTCGCACAGAAAAAGTTATTGAACAAAACATGTTGGAAATAAAATTCTACACATTTTTTATCCTTGCCGCGATACCGACAAGTTGGTATTTCAAACGGTAGAGGGCGACAAAGTTACCAAAAATTGATTTCCGCCATTCTAGCTCTGTGGGGGTGGTTTATTCTTAAAATTGCGAATGTGAAAGTTGCAGTGCTTGAAAAAATATGCATGAATCTCTTTTAATAATTTAACTGATTTAAATAGTCTCCGAGTGACAGCCCTTCAAAGTCAGACGGACAGACGGAAAGACAGACAGACGGACAGACATACAGAAAGAGAGACAGACAGACGAAAGTGAGAAAACATGTTTTTCGTTTTGTAGAAACCTTGAAACGTGAAGATCTGAAGAAATCTCGGAAGGTGATTTTTTCACGATTGCGATACTTTCTTCGCCTTCGTCGAAAGAAGTAAACGCCATTCAAGCGTTTTTTATTTGAAAATTAAAGAAACACATTATATGCCGATTATAGTTAAGCACCATAATGGAATGGAATATTAGAATATATTTTTCATGAATTAATTGATGCTTGGTACTAATTTTAATAGTAACATTTGAGTTTTGCTAATATCTACGTAAATTCAAAATGGAAAATCAATCTGATACCGCAATATTACTCATTTAAATTCTAATTTCAATAAAAAACTAATATTTGTTTCAAAACATAGCTATAGTGGAAATATTACCCCAGCGGAGAAACAACTGCCTATCTCTAATTTTAGTTACTAAATGTATCTTCTTCGCTCTTCTTTTTCTTCTTCTTCTTCACTCCTGGACATAGGCCTTTTCTTTTTCCTTCCACTTTCTCCCAATTTTCAATTTGATGTCGTCTATCCAACGAGTCTGTGGTCTTCCCACGCTTCTCTTATGTAATATTGGCCTCCACTGCATCCCGTTTAGTCCATCTTGTGTCATCCTGTCTGGCTACATGGCCCGCCCAACTCCACTTAGATTGAGCAATTTTTTCTACAACATCCGTTACTTTTGTTCTTTTTCTTATTTCCTCATTTCGGATATGGTCTCTAAAGTTTATACCCAACATTAATCTTTCTATCGCTCTTTGCATTGTTCTTAATCTATTTGCTGACTTAACGGTAAGTGTTGTTGTTTCCATTCCGTAAACCATTACTGGAAGTATACATGTATTGCAGATTTTTGTTTTAAGGTTTATGGGAACACTGGCGTTCTTTATAATGTATCCGAGCTTTCCCACTGCTGCCCAAGTCATGCGTACTCTACTAGATATTTCGGCACTTTGATTTTCCTTGCCATATTTCAGCTTGTGACCCAGGTACACATATTCGTCGACGTTCTCTATCTCGGTTCCTGCTATGTTTAGTGTGACTTGTTCTGGGGTCATAATTTTGGTCTTTCCCAGGTTCATCGTCAATCCAACCTTTTCTGACCTTGTTTTTAACTGTAGGCGCATTTCCTTTAGATCCTCTAGGTTGTTACTAATTACAATTACATCATCCGCAAATTTAAGATGATTTAAGTATCGATCGTCGATATTTATGCCTTTATTGTCCCACTCCAACTTTTTTAAAACATCCTCCATCGCAAGAGTGAATAATTTGGGCGAAATTGTGTCACCCTCTCAAACTCCACGTTTAATTTATATTTTGTTGGTCTTTAGGTCCTTATCCAGTGGAATTTGGAGAGTTGCTTTGTCATATATGAATTTCATCATGCCTCTATACCTCGAGTCCATTGCGTTGAGTATTGACCACATCTCTATAGAGTCAAAGGTCTTGTTATAATCTACAAAGGCACATTATATTCCGTGCACTTCTAAATTAACAAACGTATTGTTTGAAGATGTTCAGTGGTGCCATAGCCCTTGCGAAAACCAGCCTGCTCAGGGGGTTGGTAGTTATCAAATTTGTTTAGTAATCTATTCGTTATAATTTTCGTTAACAATTTATAGGGATGTGGGAGCAGGCTTATTGGTCGATAATTGTCTAATTATAATATGTCTCCCTTTTTATGTAAAAGAATGGCCTGAGCATTTTGTCATGTCTCCGGGATTTTGCCTTCAACAACACATTTGTTCAGGAGAATTTGTATTGCTTTTAATGTCACAGCGCCTCCCATATTCAGAATTTCACAGGTGATTCCATCTTCCCCGGGAGCCTTCCCATTTTTTATTTGCGAGAGCGCGTTTTCTATTTCTGTTGTAGTAATTTCGGGGATAACCTCTGAACCCACATACCTAATTTCCCTCGAGATTATGTTGTCTGACGGTGATTTGTTGATCAATACAGTTGCTTGTAGTAGTCTTCTATGATCTTTATTAATTCTTCTTTATCTGATTTCACCGTTCCATCTTCATCCTTGAGTTGGAATATTTTGGGTCGTCCTATAGATGTGGATGATTTGAGGATTTTCATGTTCTTATTGTTTTCTATTACTGTTTTGATCATTTCTGTATTATGATTTCTTATGTCTTGTCCTATATTTTTTCGAATTTTCTTATTCAGTTCTTTATACTCGTCTGTGTGTTGGTCCATATTTCTTCTCCGTTGTAGAAGCTGCTGTGTATCCGGATTGATTTTTCTCATTTTTGGTTTCACTTTTGAACATATCCCTTTGATCATGGCTTGGATATCCTTCTTTATTTTGTTTTTTAAACTGTCAATATCCACATTAGGAGATATTTGTAAGTTGGCTAGTTTATTTTTTAGCCCGTTTTGATATTTGTCGATGTTGTTCTTTATTTCCTCCAACGTGGGGAAACGTTGTTGTTGAATCAGCTTTTTCCTTTCTGCTCTGATGTTGAGCTCTAATTTAGCTCTCACTAATCTGTGGTCGTTGTCCGTGTCAAATCTATTTAATACCGTTACATCTTTCACTATATACTTTTTATTAGATAATATATAATCTATTTCATTTTTTTTTTGTATCTGGACTCTTCCAGGTCCATTTTCTCTGTGGTGGTTTTTTAAAAAAGGTATTCATATTGCAGAGTTTTTCTTTTAAGAGATAATTATTCCGCATTTCTCCTCTTTCATTCATATTTCCCAATCCGAAGGAGCCCCTGTTTGGAATGCTGTTTTCATTTGTGTCACCTATTTTCGCGTTGAAATTGCCCATTATAATTATGCAGTGAGCATTTTCTGTTTTCTTCGCTAGTGTGATATCATCATATAATTGTTCAATTTCGGAATCCTCTGACATGCTTGTGGGTGCATATACTTGTATTATCTGGATGGAGTATTGTTTTGATAATTTCAGCGGGATGTATATGACTCTGCTTGATATTGAATGCATTTTTGTAACCATGTGTTTTAGTTTTTTATTACTTTCTCGCATAGAGAAAGTATTGTAATCGTCAAAAAAATCGACTTCGAGATTTTGACGAATCTTGACGTTTTAGACCTCCTAGAGTCCGAAAAATCCATTTTTCGAATTATGTCTGTGTGTGTGAACACGATAACTTAAAAACGAAATAAGCTAGACCCTTGAAATTATGTACATAGTCATTATTCAAAATTTGTAGATTCCACACCAATTTTGAGTGAAATCGGTTAACCGGAAGTGGCACTTTACCTAAACAGGTAGCGGTACCTTTTCAAGTAAAGTACCAGTTTGCTTCGAGATATTTGAACAGAATTTTGTACATACATTTCTTATGTAGAAAAACTACCAGATATTACATTTCAGCATGATCGGGTAACCGGAAGTGGCATTTTATCTAAACAGGTAGCGGTATCCATTCAAGTAAAGTACCAGTTTGCTTCAAGGTATTTGCAGGAAATTTTGCACATACATTTATTATTGAGAAAAACTCCCAGATATAAAATTTCAGTATGATAGGTTAACCTAAAGCGGCACTTTACCTAAACAGGTAGTGGTTACCTGAAAATGTAATTTTATCGCTGTATGTATACAGTGTGTCCAAGATAAGGAGGGCCAGTATGGGGATCTCGGTAATGGTAAGAGATACAAATTTGGTTAAATGGGAAGAAAGTTGCGCAATTAAAGGACTAAAAAAATGACGTCTAGAAATCCTTGATATGATTTTTCGTTTTTGAGATATCTCAAAAAAACCGAATTTTTGGATTTTATTTTTTATTTTTTTCTGGCGTTAATATTAAAGTTAGAGCGAAACTGATTAAACTTCTTTATAGCAACTTTTAGTGGACTTAATGATTACGTTATCAATTTTTTTATTCGACGTTTCGTCTTGGAGAAACCATCATCAACTTCATTTTTTTAAATACGGTCCTGGTTTTTTGATGCCAAATTTGCAAAGCCCTTGTTACTCTAAATTCAACACTGTACCACATATTATGGTTTAATTACGTTTCGAGCTTTTTTCTGATCATCATCAGAAAATTTTTTAGATACGGACCTGCATTTCTCATAATTTTGTAAAAATAAGTTCATACAGTAAGTTAGGCTTTTTTACATGCCGTTAAAATATTAAAATGCACATCATAATGTCATAATTCTGATACATTAATTTAATAACCAACCAATAACTATTAACAATAAACAAAAATGAAATGAACAAAAGATAGACAGAAAGAATAACAAAACGAACATCGAAACCATTTAATAGGTATTAAATTTACAGAAGGTATTCAAAAAGGTTTCCATCATTCTCTAAGCATAAATAACATCTTCTAACTGTAGAATCTAAAACATTATTCAGCAATACTGACGTTATACTTTGAAAGGCTTCAAGAACCAATCTTCTAAGTTCTTCTTCTATTTCAAAACGTTAAATACCTATTACATTGTTTCAAGGCTCGTTTTCTCATTCTTTCTGCC
>OW679198.1:10239221-10338890 GCA_940337035.1 Agriotes lineatus | reverse complement strand
GTGTGTGATGGGCTTCACGGGGCCAGTTCTGCGTTTGTGAGAAAGGGGGCTTTCCCTTTCTAACTCTCTGTTTTCGAGGATCTTTCTAGGCAGGACGAAGTAGGCCTCATTGCCGCCGTAAGTGTGCTCTCAGGGGAGCGTCCTAACGCCGCCATCTTGGCGGATTCCAGCCCGTTTACCCCAGATGCCGTGTTTCGGCGATTTAGCTGCCACAGACTGTCGCCTTCTGCCAGCTGATTGCACGCAACTCTCATTGACCGTCTACGGACTAAGGTATTTGTAATTACAACCATTTAAACATGTTAACTGTCGCTTGTGCGAGCGGTGTTGCTTTTGTGCTCAACTTTGTGTGGGCGGATGCATGCCCTTTGCTTGCTTGTCGCGGCTTTTAGTGCCGGCTTGAGGCTACCATGCTTCAAGATGCTACTTTGGTAGCCTGCTAGTAATTTCATTTGCGCGAGTTTCGCGTTTCATCGCCTAAATAGCTAAAGAACTCTGCGCCTATGTTTTGATGTTACGTTTGTGCGAACTTTTAATTTAGTAATTTTATGTGCGCGCGCTTCGCTATATTGTACCGATTAATACATAAATGGAATCAACGCCTAGCCGTGCGGAGCCTGGCGCGCCCTAATCTGTTCGAGCCCTTTGTTTATCTTTGCGAGGGCTTTGTGCTTTGCTTATCAGGTGTTAACCGAAGCCAACGACTGTGTGGGCGACGTAGCAGGGGCTAGCACCTATTCCAAATTCGCATACTTTAGTGAGGCTATGTTAGCCCCTCTTCCTGGTCAAATATTGCAGTCACGCTGCCCCGCTGCCTAACGAGTTAGGCCTTCAATTAATTCGTCGCGCATTTGTGCGGCGTCGTGCTTTGCTGCTAGCTACACTGCTCCCGTTGCCTTTGCAGGTCGGCGTCTGTTATCGCGAACTAACGCGCCCTTTTCCGGAGTGCGTATTTCCAAACTGTACTCTAATATGTAAAGTGTCGAGCCCACTGCGGCCGGCCACCCATAGTGTGTTGTTTATTAGCATAGCGCGTCCATCAGCTGGTGCTTAGCGTAAGAAATAACATAAGCTTGGCGGCACGATTTGCTGCCCAGATGTAGTCATCGACCAATAGACGCATAACTAATTAAGGGACGTATTATTCCTATTCGACCTGTGCATGCTTTGTTTCAGATAGCGCCTCTACAGTGTAAATATTGGTGTACGGCGAGACGTGAGAGATCCGAGCGTGCAGGTAGGTCCGGTGGTTGCGCAGTTGCGGCTCAAAGAGTCCCAATATTACCATTCCAGTATTTGCGATCACGAAATTGTTATTTGAGCTTGCAGCTCATGAGAATTCTTATCGATGGAGTATCTTGGATACTTCGCCCCCGTCTGACCGCCCAGGCCCGGTTATTCGGGTTAAGACAGGCTTGGTGGCGCCCTCTTTATTTTACCGTTATTTACCGACCCTCTGGCCGTTACCCTTAGATAATCTCGTTAAGAACCCGCCCAACTCCACTGAAAGTCTAGCCGGCCTATCTTGTTGCGGCTGGGTAGCGGCCTAGGAGAACTTTCGTCCATTACGGCACGCGCCGGCCGTTTCGTTTATGTATGAGCCGGTGCGGTGTCGTAAAGTCAGTTCAAGACCGTAACAAGCTTTTGACTGTATTGGAAAAAACAATAGAATGGACGTAGTCGGAACAGTTAAAGAAGGTGATACCAGAACCAGTAGACGGAGGGTGCTAGCTACCGTTACATATTCGATCATATAAACTTGGGCCTTTTTGGCAGAGAGCACTCCGGCATACGAAAAGTATCCAAAGGAAGGTAATGATAGCGGTAGGTAGTGCATATCAAATGATGTTCACTGGGGCAAATGAGTTGGTAAACGGGACTATAGCGATAGACTTAATGGAGGAATAACGAATATAAATATATTGCAGACAAAGAAGTTAGTATCGAACATACACACACTGACAGAAGACAAACATAGACAAATCTCCAATCCTGACGGGGACGGGTCATGGTTGTGTTGCGGAATATTTGAAAAGAGTTAACAAAAAAAGAATGACATATGCTGGCAGTAGAGCAGAGCCTACCATGCTTGAGTGTCCAAAATGGAAGAACTAAGAAAGGCCAAATAACAAGGCATGTCAGAGAAAACATCACACCGAGAACCTCATTGACAAAATGATTGAGGTTGAAGAAAACTGGAAGGTAATACAAACGAGCATCAAAAAATGTCAGAGAAAGAAAAAAAAACGAAAGGCGAATGCAACGGCAAACTGTGGAAATGGAAAAAATCATGTAAACATAGGTATATTTCGTTGGTTAGAAGTTATAGCCGTTTGAAAATCGTTTTTGAAGACTAAAAACTAATCATAAGTGAATAACAAGAAATATTTAATATACCGATGCAAACACTCAATTTATAATAAATGTTCAAAAGTAAGTTCACCGGTCTGAATACGTAACTCGCAACAACCAACTAAACTCTCTTGTACTCGTAATTCATTCATATTATTTCTAATATAAGTTACAGCATCTTGAACCTTCTGCGTCAATGGATTACTCGCATTCCCACAAATGCAAATAAACAAATCGTGATGGAAAGATTTGACATAAAAAACAACTATTGTTTACAGATTCTCATGTAACTGATGGTTACTAGCTTTTGTCATGTTAAATCATGGCTACTGTTTCCTGAATATAAGAACTTTAAAATCGCTGAATTCTGAACAAAGAACGATAGGACTTAATTTATATCCATTTTTTTTCATAAAATTAAATTTACCTCCCGTTGCTAAAGTTTGTAAAGAGGCTAGTGAATCACACTGTACAAAAAGGAAAATCCGAATGTGTAGAAAATTCTAGAAAAATTAGAAAAAAGCCCTGTAACCAAAAAGACTATATTAGAGTACAAATACCTTTGCGAAAAACCACTTACTTCTTGTATACAGGGTGTAACGGCTCAATGCTTCAACCTTCAGAGGATTGATCGAAAACCATCCAGAACGGAATTAAAATTCCAAAAGCCGAATTGTCAACATAAGCGTTCACGGCATGAATTACCAAAAACTGCTGTTTGTCTCTATGTAAGTCCATCTAGGTCGTACCTATCCCAAATTTCATTTACTTAATCCAACGATAAGAAATGAGAAGAAATAACGGAGAAACAGGCGGTCACCGATTCAAAAATCCCCGGTACGGGTCAGACGCGAAGTCTTTTTTGATTTCGGTAAATTGTTTTTTTAAGTCGTCCTCGGTTTACCTGGCAACCCAAAACAAAACCAGCCAGTTGGACGGAAGTGACTAAACGACTGCGCCAACGGTGAATCCAAATGCAGATAGCAGGTTATACAATACGCTAGAACTCAATAAAAAACGTCTGAAAAGCTACCTATTCGAGATCTCACGCGCAAATTCGCTCAAATAAGCCACACAATGTAATATCGGAATTGGACTGTTAAATAAATTCGCTTAGGTGGTATAATAATTTGTCAGGTAAATATAGAGCTCCCAAAGTTACCCAACATACCTCTTTCAGAAAGGCCTGTCAGCACCAAAAAACATCACATAACATGATGGGGGGAAAATGTATAAGAGTCTAACTGAAACATACATCTGCACTTCTCGACGTATAACATGTATATCTTTTAAATGTGCATAGTCAACAAGTAGCCTTAGCTAAAAGGTGAAGCTTAGTATTAGAGTTAACGTTACTACATACGGTAAAAACGCAGATTAACGTCAAAATGCCAGTAACAACGTTAATTTTAAAGTTTCTGGGCTGCTTTATTATTCCTTCGTCACGTGTCAATTCGTCGAAGTAAACCGATTTTACTGAAAGTTTAAGAGTAGTATCTTTTATTTAATTAAAATTATTTAGTAACTCTTCAATTACGCACAAAATATTTTTTAACAGGAACAATGCTTTCAAAATGTCGCAATGTCTGCTCTGTCATAGTTAAAATACAGAGTCTAAAGGATTTAATTAAACAGTGATGTAAGTACTATCTTATACAGCACTCGTACTATCTCAAAAGAAATGATACCTGAAAGAATTATGGTCTAGTAAAAAAAATCTCTTTACAATATGGTTTTTAACTTGGAATTCAGACATACACATCTCGCATCAATTAATACTACTACTATACAGGGTGATCATAAATGGTTGTGATTTTTTTTTTTAGGTTGGCACTGTTAATGTTGGTTACCCTGCTGTCAATTTTAAGTCTATGTCAAATTCGAGGTTAGCAGGTTAGGTTTTCCGTTAGTTTTGACACAAACTGATACAAAACCTAACCTGCTAACCTCGAATTTGACACAAACTGACACAAAACTTAACCTGCTAACCTCGAATTTGACATAGAGTTAAAATTGAAAGCAGAGTAACCAACATTAACAGTGTCAACCACAGAAAAAAAACACAACCATTTATGATCACCCGGTATATCAAGGACAATTTAAAATAGCCGTAAGGCCGAAAAGCATTAGTTGTTTACGATATATCGGCGTAGAAACGGAATAAATTTAAAATAATTCAATGTTTGTCTTTGTAGAAATTGTGTTCTTCACCAAGATAAACGGTCCTTGGCGAGCCTCTAAACGACGCCGACGTGGGGCCCGTGCTCATTAAACACCTTGCACACTCTGCCACGCCACTGAGTTTGACCACCAAAGTAGGCCATGAAAGGCATTGTGGTCATATTCGATTTTACTGAATTGGTAATATGTGTAAAGACGTACAGTTACGTCTTTACACATATTACCATATTATAACTGTTAAACACAAAAAGTTTGGTTATATTTTAAATATCAAGTAATCAGTAAAATTTCCTTTTTTATTAAACCAATGACATTTCGTTCGAATGTTAAAAATAAGATAAGCCGCTAAAGCCGGGAAATTATTATTTATGTACCAAGAATATTATGAAGATGTATATGCCCGAGGGGTGTAAATATCAGGTAATGCCCGTGGTGCATATGTGTTATTTTCCACTTTGAATACGTAAATAAATTGAAAAGGTTGACAAACGTGAGAAGCACTCCATAACGCCCTAGGGCGTAAGAGCGAGTGTAGCCTGTTCATTATGAACAGGTATAACGAGCAGGCGTTATCATTACGCCCGCTCTTTACGCCCTAGGGCGTTATGGACTGCTTTATTTACCACGTGTCACAGATATAAACAATAAATAATAGATCAGTGATAAATAAATAACGTGTTGAAGTTTATGACAGAAGAATGTAAAATTGGAAAAAGTCGTATAGACAAATAAAATTCAACAGCAAGTGAAAAAGCAACCGGTACGCCTCTGAGTTATTGTGTCATTTGGCTTAAATAACAATTTAATGTCAATATGATAGATGTAAAAATGTTACCAATCCGAAAGTTGGAAACTACTAGATTCTTACATTAGTTCCGATTTTCACCGGGGGTGAAGCTGGATTTGTCAAGTTGTAACTATGAGTTAATGCATCATTTACCGACACACGGCCTTTTAGGGATTACGACCACATTAATTCAAACACAAAATATCACACTTCATTTGAATTTGCGATTTCTTTCCTAGCTTCGTTGTATTACTCAGTCCGGCCCTGCACGTGTTTGCACAAGTCGCACTGACATCTGCCCGACTACTTGACAGTTGTTATAGATAATAGCGCAAAATATAAATTGCGATTCAAAACCAAATCCTGATTTAAAACAAATTAATCTTCGTAAATAAAGCTTCTACTTCCGAAGGTTGGTGTTTTTCTCCATGAGAATTGAATTCTTTCACACCTACAGTAGAGCACATCCCCACACTAAGTGAAATTTGACAAACCACAACATCAAAGGTTTTCCGCTAATTGGCTATCAGCAGTTACGGAATTTTAGCGGCGAAACTGAAGATTTCGGACGTCTATCAATGCGCCGGTCCGTAAAATCGAAAATTCAGTCAGTCAAGCAAAATGGCCGTGCCAAGTATAGCGTGTAGATCTCGGCTCCTGCTGCGATTCGAAATTCCGAGGATTTTTAATTACTCGACGCTAGTGAACACCTGTTTAATAAATAAAGTAAGTACCCGTTTAAGTCATGCTTGTTAGAAACCACGTTGTTCTACCGCCCCGGCGCGTTTTCACGGTTCGCCTCGTTGCACGGGCTGCTGCAAAGGGGTAGGTTAAACCCCCTTTTTCTGGCGAGCACTGGGCGAGGGCACGTTTAATTCGCCTCGCGAGTGGGCCCACTGCGGCACAGGCTCTGCCAAAGTGAGGTTATGTGCGTGCCTCTCAGTGAAAGTTTTTATGTATTCAGCGAAAGTTCTGCCGTCACGGCTTGTCAGTTTTGTAAAATTCAAGAATTGAACTGGAAAACAAATCCCAGTCGAATTGCTTTTTTCTAACGGTGCCGGAGATAATACTGGTTATCGAATCTTACAGTCTGGATGGGCTGTTATGAAAATGCTAACCAGTTATTTATTTCCTCATTAGAATATGCAATATTTACGGCTGTCAATTAATAATTTATGAAATGCGCGCCAGGTTTCAACGTGCAGCTTCAATTGTTTATGTTGCGGCGCAGCCGGCTTGCTTTTTATCTGCGGCACTCATGGTCGAGAGGTCACTCCAGATAGAAGTATAAATAGATAAAACACAATGCACTTTTGGGCAGGCGAAAATATTTACAATTTATCCACTTTGTAGCACTCTTATTAAATACTCCGTTAGAACAACACATTACGCGATGTCTCACATTTCGTGTTTGGCGTACATCTGCATGTTTTACGAAAAATTGTGACCATGCCTGAATCCCCCAATATTGCATACATTTGTTTGCTAGTTTTTCAACTATGGAAAACATTTCAACATTTCAAATTTTTGCCAAAACTCAAAATAATTTCAATTTTTGCCTGATACCCGAATTGTGTATACTCACCAAAAAAGGTCGATTCATTCTATTGTAGATATACCTAAACTATAGACATCATGTACTAATAACATGGGACGAAAGCTCAACTAGCGAACTCCCCAGCCTCTGCTTTTTATGGTTTCATCAACCCTTTACATTATGTAAAGTGAGTTAAAACTCCCCCGCGATCCATGCGCGCAGAAAAAATAGACTTCAAGGCAGTCGGAGCACTGATGTTTCTGCAGAGCGGGTTTAATATTAAATGTACAGCAAGATTTATTAGATTGTGGATTATGGGAGCGACAGGGCAGGTGCAAGATGTTGTTAATGGAAATGTAGCATGTGAAATTGGTAAATTATAGGGATAAGTGAACAATTGCCACTGTAATTTACGCGCTGCTGCTTTGAAAAGTGTTAATAGTTGTGTATGCTGATCCACTTAACCCAGCACTTGTACTGTGCATATTTATGGTTATTGCAAGGATGGTCATATTCATAACTTCCTACTAAGCGCATAGTGGTATATTGCTGCATGCTTATTAAGGATGCATATCGTAAACGTAAATATATGTTTTTGCTTCAGTTTCCTGATACATACAGAACGTTGGGAGTGAACTAAATTTCGCAGATTACTTTAAAATTGTCCGTTATTCAAGATAGAAATAGAGTGAAGAGAAAATATTGTCATTTTGCTTGTCATTTTCAGCCTAGGACGCGACGTGGTGTTGTGTATTTTTAAATGGACCGCATAGTTGTTCACATTGTGACTCAAACTCTACAATTGAAGTCATACGACTTATTTGCTTAAAGATGTTCAAAGTTAAATAATCTATGAAAAACAAACCTATTCTGCCGATTTCTACATGTAATTTTTTGTTTTGCAGTATTAGAATTATGCGAGGGGCATACCGCGAAAGAATATTATGTAGGGGTGTTTCCATTTCTTATGATCAGCGTCCGGACAAATTTAATAATAACACAATAAATTCACAAAACTGCAATGGTTGTCCAAACCAAACTTTGAATTAAAAAGTATGAAACATGTAAACTTACAACATTTTTATAAAGTTTGGGTACCTATCCTTCCAGAATGACTATCATGGTATAGTATTCGAGTAACCACGCCATATACTTGATGCGCTGCAGCACATGTAGTTATGCCGGCTTTTTAAACTAAGATAATAAATTTGAGGCGTGCAAGTTTTATTATCAGCGAGGATATCACAGAAACAAATATAGTATGATCAAAAATTATTTTTATGTGGTATGACCAAAGAATACTTCCTAATTTATGAATGCAACTATAACCCGCTGAAAAAGCAAATGTCACGTTTTACATTAGGTATAAACGTAGTTGCATTCATAAATTTGGAACTATTCCGTTGCCATTGGCCATACTAGATGAAAATAATTTTTGATCATACTTTTTAAGTTACAATACAGTGAGAGAAGAATAATTACTCAATTACTTATGCACTATTAATTGCTACATACAGGCAACTCACTTAAAAATCAAATGTCAAGTTTGACATTTAAGTATAAACGTAGTTGAATTCATAAATTAGGAAGTATCCCATGGCCATTCTAGATGAAAATAATTTTTGATCATACTTTTTAAGTTACAATACAGTGAGAGAAGAATAATTACTCAATTACTTATGCACTATTAATTGCTACATACAGGCAACTCACTTAAAAATCAAATGTCAAGTTTGACATTTAAGTATAAACGTAGTTGAATTCATAAATTAGGAAGTATTCCATGGCCATTCTAGATGAAAATAATTTTTGTTCATACTTTTTAAGTTACTATGCAGTGAGAGAAGAATAATTACTCAATTACTTATGCACTATTAATTACTACATACAGGCAACTCGCTTAAAAATGTCAAGTTTGACATTTAAGTATAAACGTAGTTGAATTCATAAATTAGGAAGTATTCCATGGCCATTCTAGATGAAAATAATTTTTGTTCATACTTTTTAAGTTACTATGCAGTGAGAGAAGAATAATTACTCAATTACTTATGCACTATTAATTGCTACATACAGGCAACTCACTTAAAAATCAAATGTCAAGTTTGACATTTAAGTATAAACGTAGTTGAATTCATAAATTAGGAAGTATCCCATGTCCATACTAGATGAAAATAATTTTTGATCATAATTTTTAAGTTACAATACAGTGAGAGAAGAATAATTACTCAATTACTTATGCACTATTAATTGGTACATACAGGCAACTCGCTTAAAAAATGTCAAGTTTGACATTTAAGTATAAACGTAGTTGAATTCATAAATTAGGAAGTATTCCATGACCATTCTAGATGAAAACAATTTTTGTTCATACTTTTTAAGTTACAATGCAGTGAGAGAAGAATAATTACTCAATTACTTATGCACTATTAATTACTACATACAGGCAACTCGCTTAAAAAATGTCAAGTTTGACATTTAAGTATAAACGTAGTTGAATTCATAAATTAGGAAGTATTCCATGGCCATTCTAGATGAAAATAATTTTTGTTCATACTTTTTAAGTTACAATGCAGTGAGAGAAGAATAATTACGCAATTACTTATGCACTATTAATTGCTACATAGAGGCAACTCACTTAAAAATCAAATGTCAAGTTTGACATTTAAGTATAAACGTAGTTGAATTCATAAATTAGGAAGTATTCCATAGCCATTCTAGATGAAAATAATTTTTGTTCATACTTTTTAAGTTACAATGCAGTGAGAGAAGAATAATTACTCAATTACTTATGCACTATTAATTGCTACATACAGGCAACTCACTTAAAAATCAAATGTCAAGTTTGACATTTAAGTATAAACGTATTTGAATTCATAAATTAGGAAGTATCCCATGGCCATACTAGATGAAAATAATTTTTGATCATAATTTTTAAGTTACAATGCAGTGAGAGAAGAATACTTACTCAATTACTTATGCACTATTAATTGCTACATACAGGCAACTCGCTTAAAAAATGTCAAGTTTGACATTTAAGTATAAACGTAGTTGAATTCATAAATTAGGAAGTATTCCATGGCCATACTAGATGAAAATAATTTTTGATCATACTTTTTAAGTTACAATACAGTGAGAGAAGAATAATTACTCAATTACTTATACACTATTAATTGCTACATACAGGCAACTCACTTAAAAATCAAATGTCAAGTTTTACATTTAAGTATAAACGTAGTTGAATTCATAAATTAGGAAGTATTCCATGGCCATACTAGATGAAAATAATTTTTGTTCATACTTTTTAAGTTACAATGCAGTGAGAGAAGAATAATTACTCAATTACTTATGCACTATTAATTGCTACATACAGGCAACTCACTTGCAAAATCATATGTCAAGTTTGACATTGAAGTATAAACGTAGTTGAATTCATAAATTAGGAAGTATTCCATTGCCATACTAGATGAAAATAATTTTTGATCATACTTTTTAAGTTACAATACAGTGAGAGAAGAATAATTACCCAATTACTTATGCACTATTAATTGCTACATACAGGCAACTCATTTAAAAATCAAATGTCAAGTTTATAATGATAGGTTCTTCCGGGTTATGCCGTGGTCGTCGATTTGAACTTCACGTTTCGCTGCTCATGCTGTCAGCTTCTTCAGAAGTTTTCTAAAGACTGATGTTGGTGCCTTTTGCTCCTGGTTATATACCGAGGAGTCGTTACGGTTGGCTGCTCATGTAGATCTT
This sequence comes from Agriotes lineatus, assembly GCA_940337035.1. Taxonomy (NCBI): domain Eukaryota; kingdom Metazoa; phylum Arthropoda; class Insecta; order Coleoptera; family Elateridae; genus Agriotes; species Agriotes lineatus. The sequence continues at coordinate 10,328,277 of OW679198.1, read as the reverse complement.
GTATGTTATTCGGATTTGTCGTTTTTCCGCTTGGTTGCTCACGTGAAACTTGTTTATGGATGGATTGGTTTTGCAGAGCTACCTTCCATGTGTTACTAAAGCGATAACCGTCTTCTCGATTGAAATTGTTTGGATTTTTAATAATTTCTAGGGATCCCCGAATAACACGAGGAAAGTATTTTTTAGTTCTGACTAGTATGTTTACGCAGTCGTAATTTATTCTGTGGCCCCCTGGTCCTAATAAGTGTTCTGCGATGGCTGATTTTTGTATGTTTCCAAGTCGTATGTGGCTCTGGTGTTCTTTTATTCTACATTGGATGCTTCTTCCCGTTTGTCCGATGTAAGATTTGCCACAGGTACATTGGAGCTGGTAAACGCCTTCTGTCTGTAGTCTGGGTAAAGAATCCTTGTTGGAGGGGATCAATTGTTCGACCTTTCTTATTGTACCATAGCGGACTCCAATGTTCTTTTTATCTAACACCTTTCTTATTTTGTCGGTTACTCCGGCGATGAAAGGAAGGCAGGCGTAATTAATAGGTTTAGGTTCTTTCGGTTTTATGGTATATTGGCACGCTTTCTTGATGTCTCGTCGACTATAGCCATTCCTGAGTAAGGCTTCTTTCAAGTTTGACATTTAAGTATAAACGTAGTTGAATTCATAAATTAGGAAGTATTCCATGGCGATACTAGATGGAAATAATTTTTGATCATACTTTTTAAGTTACAATACAGTGAGAGAAGAATAATTACTCAATTACTTATGCACTATTATTTGCTATATACAGACAACTCACTTAAAAATAATCAAATGTCAAGTTTGACATTTAAGTATAAACGTAGTTGAATTCATAAATTATGAAGTATTCCATGGCCATACTAGATGAAAATAATTTTTGATCGTACTTTTTAAGTTACAATACAGTGAGAGAAGAATAATTACTCAATTACTTATACACTATTAATTGCTACATACAGGCAACTCACTTAAAAATCAAATGTCAAGTTTGACATTTAAGTATAAACGTAGTTGAATTCATAAATTAGGAAGTATTGCATGGCCATACTAGATGAAAATAATTTTTGATCATACTTTTTAAGTTGCAATACAGTGAGAGAAGAATAATTACTCAATTACTTATGCACTATTAATTGCTACATACAGGCAACTCACTTGCAAAATCATATGTCAAGTTGTTACGGTATTAAAAGAACTTTACGACACCCACCCAAGGTGAGCATCGCACCACGGAATCAGTCCTGAAAAACTGGCACACTTGCCCTGAAATCGGTTCGAAATAGGCTAAAAGGCCACGGCTGGGACGCTCAGGGAGTCGGGCGTGAGTCACACGATACGTTCTGGGCAAGCGTGTGGTGACATAATATATACAGGGTATGTCGAATTATGAGGGCGCCACCAAGCCTGTCTTAACCCGGCTAACCGGGCCTGGACGGTTAGACGGGAGCGAAGCATGCAAAATACTCCGCCAATAGGATTACTCAAGAGTTGCAAGGTCAAATAACAATTTCGGGATTGCCTTATGCAAGGATTGTAATTAGGTGTCAATCCGACCGCGACTACACAGCTGTCTCACCCACCTGCACGCTCAAAGCTTCCTCGTTCCGTCGTACAATAAACAGTACAATGAAGGGGGCGTCTATCTGTAACAGAACATGCACAAGTCGAAACAAAACAATAGTTCCCTTAACTAACCAATCATCTATTGAACTTCGGGTTACAATGGGGCAGCAGAGTGCGTCGCCTTATATCTATACTTAACCTATAATTAAGGGCACCAGCTGGCACGCGCGCTCTAAACTTAACGACAGATGTTGAACAGTAACGAGCAGTAATAAGTAGTAATGAGTACAAATATGCGCGTCGCCTTATGCGGCGGACAGCGAAGATTTAAATTAGCACTCGCGGCATGAACAGTCTGCAAGTCTGAATGAATGCACTAGCGCAGTAATAAGTACGAATATGCGCGTCGCCTTATGCAGCGGGCAGCGAAGACTTAAATTAGCACTCGCGTTCACAGCGGTAATCAGGTTAAAGTCACATACCTTAATGCGTAGGCGGCGAGGGAGCCTGGTACAGTTGAGTTGCGACAGGCTGCAGTCGTAGGTGGCAGGTACCTTCGATGTTACAACGGCTATAGGGGTGAATGCACAACCGCCTTAATGGCGACGGGACACGCGTCAAGACGCGTGCAACGGGACGACGAAACAAAATGGGCCACTTTCGTTCTGCGGAACAAATCCTCGTAGGTCGAGATGAAGGGGGCACGACTCCTTACTTACGGAAGCAGGAACTGGGCTCAAAAACACCCACGCTACGCCGAAGACAATTCGAAAACTCCGACTCACAACCACCACACGAGCGTTCTCTGCAACGGGCTGCGGACAACTGCCACTTAAGGCGAAACAGTATATCACATGATTGCTGAAGTAGCACTTGACGGGAAAAAGGGCTAACACCCCCGCCAAGGGCGGAAGCGCCGCACGAAAGCACACACTCTGCGACCTCTTGTTCGTTCGACCGCTCTCGGCTGAATCCAATGAGGAAGCGTTGGCAAAGGTCACCTTGGCCGCGTCCCCACGTGACTAAACCTTGGTAGCCAATCGCAAGGCGATAAAATGAAACAAGCCAATGCGGGCCACGATGGTATCACGCCACAACAGCGTGCTTTCTAGAAGATTCGGAATTCGAAAAAAACGCCATCAGAGGGGAGCTCCAACCGACGAAAAATACCGCTTTTGGAGCTAAATATGTGCGACATCGTGATTCTGAAATTAGGCGATGGAGCCAAATAAAGAACTAAAGGGGCTTAGCATACTGGCACGCTGCCCTAAAGCCTAGGTGGCTATTTAAAATACCAAAATGGCCTAAATAAAGGCGTGAAATGCAATTAAGCATCTGCGACAGCAAAATGACTTAACAAAGTTTGACATTTAAGTATAAACGTAGTTGAATTCATAAATTAGGAAGTATTCCATGGCCATACTAGATGAAAATAATTTTTGATCGTACTTTTTAAGTCACAATACAGTGAGAGAAGAATAATTACTCAATTACTTATACACTATTAATTGCTACATACAGGCAACTCACTTAAAAATCAAATGTCAAGTTTGACATTTAAGTATAAACGTAGTTGAATTCATAAATTAGGAAGTATTGCATGGCCATACTAGATGAAAATAATTTTTGATCATACTTTTTAAGTTACAATACAGTGAGAGAAGAATAATTACTCAATTACTTATGCACTATTAATTGCTACATACAGGCAACTTGGAGATATTTTAATAGATACTTTGAAAAAGTCACTGCAATCATTTTTTATATAAAGAAATGTATTTATTGCAATCACTCTAGAAATTGAAAAGTCAAAGGACAGTTGATGACGACAATCTTTACTAAATTTTGATCTTCTCAAAAAATATTCAGCGTACGCCACTGAGTATTTTCTTGAAAATGCGTATCATTAAAGCTGTACGAGCCTCACTTGATCCTTGAGAAAAGTATCACCCAGCAGGTAATGTTTATTTAACGAACAGATGTAAAATTTAAATTACTGGGAGGAGCCTAGATTTCAGAAACATTCTATTCAAATTTCGCGCACATTTGTGGAAGGAGCTTCTAAATACTATATCTGTTATAAACGCAATATAATTTCCAATATAGTTTGAAATTTCTTTAAATCCGTACTGATTTTCTAGTAGTAATTCCGCTAATTTCATACTAGAGCTGAGACAAGAACAAATTTATCGATTATCGATTACATTTACGTACTTGTATAAAAACGTAATCTATTACAGATTACAGAGAAGGTACAAGCTGGAAAATGTAATGGCAACATATTAGTCAAAAAAAAAAAAATAAGGAAAGGCCGTTTTAACTCAAAGAATAGTGAAGTATTGCTTACCATCTTTACACGATCTCATGAAGAATGGAATGAAAATGAATGAGGGAAGTAGAAATAAATCAGCCAAGAAATGACAACTTATTTATTTGAAACAACAGCAAATCATATAAATGTATTACTACATACGTAACTTAAAGTTTAAATAGAACATAACTACATATGTATTTTTGAAAGAAACTAAAAACACTCTATCTAACCTATATGGAGTGATTGGCTTTCGCAAAAGTAACTTTTCGAAATGTTCGTAGTTTCATAAAGCGTTTTAATGCGGACAATTTATTATTGATGCAAAACAAAACATTCACTCCATGCGAAGCCGGACATTTCGGCGACGCCATCTCGGCGCGCGGCCAGCTCGGCGCCGGGACAACTCGGCGCTGGACCATCTCGGCGCAGGATTAGTTTAGAAAAATATACAATAACCACAAACGAGTCGGTATCAAATGGGAATAATTTTTATTTTTGTTTTCAAAAAAGATTTTTACGGCAATAATTTGTGCTTGTCTGACGAATCTATTTAGTCCGTATTAGATATATTGAGTGATTTTTACTTAATGACAAAATGGCGTTTCTCGAAATTATGTAAATCCAAAAAGTGTTATTTTTCGAAAATTAAACAGGATATGAATGAGATTTTTTATTGTTTATTAATTTTAGCTGACTGAACAATCTCAAGGCCAGAAAACAATTTTTTTGTTGCGCCGAGCTGGTCCCGCACCGACATGGCGGAACCGAAGTGGCGGCGCCGAGTTGGCGGCGCCGAGATGAATATTTTCATTCTTCTTTATTCACCACGTTTCGTCCACGCTAGGACATGTCTTCCCTAACTTCTTCCATTTGGTTCTATCCTCTACCGCTCTTATCCATCTTCTACTAGCCATTTTTCTAATATCATCGTATCATTTAGTTAGCGGACGCCCTACGCTTCTTTTTTTAGTCCTCGGTCTCCATGCAGTTGTTTTCTTTGTTCATCTTTTATCATCAATTCTAGCAACATGACCCGCCTATCGCCATTTCGTTCTTGCTATCACTTCCGCCACATCATTTATCTTCGTTTTCTGTCGGATCAATGTGATTGGTTTTTTATTTCCTTTAACAATAAAGGAAGTATTGGATTCACCCCAAAAATTTGAAATTGAGTTTTCAACAGATATTCACGTTTCAGAGTCCCCTGAACCCAAAAAACGTATTTTTTTTTTCATTTGTCTGTCTGTGTGTGTGTCTGTGAACAGAATATCTCAAAAACGAAAGGTTTATTTCAAACTTCTCATTTTTATTACATTTTTAATGTGTATTGATGTGAGATAGGTGATTTTCAAGTTGAATACTTCTAAAATGGGTTTCTTTTGTTTTTTTTTCTATTTTTTATTAACTCCTATTTTAAATAGAACATCCGGTATATTATTACATTTTGGAATTCAGCTTAAAATTTTTGACAAATGCTTAAAAATTTAAAATCAAATTTTTGGATAATTATAAGATCACTGTAAAAGGAAGTTGTGTGCGTGTATCACACCAGATTTTTATCTTTCAAGGTAATGTTTAGTATATCCCCCTTTCCATGTGACGCTGTGTAACTTTTAATTTATGAATAGGTTTTTCCGTATATATGCTCCATATATGAGCATTGGTATAACGTATTGCTCTAGCACTTTTACATGGCGATTGTAATATTTATATTTCTACTTATTGGTATGTATTATCAGGAACCTCTTTCTACCTAGCGGTGGAGAGGCTGGTATTTGTACGCTTTAGCATCTGAAGCATGAAGGTGCAGTGCTCAACTTGGTCCGTGTTTCCGAGTTACACAGTTGGAGCACGCCTTTTTGTGCTTGCGTAGCAACCATTGTATCAGGTGTGTGTCTTGCTTATGTGTTGGCCTTGCGACTCTATCTCTTAGGTCTGTGGTTCTTAGTAGATCACAGTTAATTTGGTGTCCAACTGTGAATGATCTGACCGGGCCCGATACTGATCGATACAGCTGCGGAAACATCCCGTCCACAGTGGGATTCCAACGGAGGACTTGCTTAACTCAAACCTTACGCTCTATCAACTTCGCTATCCGGTGTTCCCTTAGTGCTGTAATATACATTTCAATTAATGCAACTTTACGGCCCCTACTGATATACAGGGTGTAACAGCTAAGGTGTGCCAAGCGAATATCTCTATTATTTCAGAAGATATAAAAAAAATATTAGCAAAGTTCATCAGGACTAAGGTAGCCAGTTATCAATATCCCAGTTCCACTTCCGATTTTACCGGAAATGATATAAACTTGCGTTTTCAAATCGTACGATACGTTTTAATTTACCTTATCGTGTAGATAATGTTTTTCTCTATTCAGTAAATATTAAATTATTATACGTTTACATAATGATATTTTGCAGAAAAACGGTCCACTGTTAATTGACAACGCAAAATGAACTGCTATGGACAAAGTCTAAGCATACTTGATATTTTATAATTTTCTGTTCAAAACATATTAATTTAAAAACAGTAACATACTGATATTTTTCAAAAGAAAAGTTAAAACTGCTATGAAGAGGGGACCGTGAAATTTCAGTTCTACTGATAATTAACAATACGAAATGATTGTTGGGGACAAGTAAAATCTAAGTATGTTTAATTTTTATAATTTTCTGTTCAAAACGTCAATATCTTCATGAAATGTTCTCTCCATCTGTTAAGTTGCTGTTCGTTCTGCTAATACGTTGGCTGGTGTACTTGTAACCGGCACGTTCTGATACCTTTACGCCCCTGCAATTTTTCTAGTTAACTGATATTACTCTTTCATATACCATTTTCTGCAGCTTTGTTGGCATCGTCTGCTAACTCTTCCAAATATTGTCTTTTGTTTCTTCTTGTTCGCTGCTTTATTTCTCTGTTAAGGAAGGAATACTGCGCTCTATGTTAGTGCAAACGTCGTTCATCAGTATGACTACATATTGCTGTTTTATTCTTTTTCGTTCTTCCAGTAACAGCCCCAGTGCCGTGATTCATTCCTTTTCACCTTATTTCTTTACACCGATTACTTCCTCGCTGGCCTGATTTTGATGCGCTATTTATATCTTTTCACATTTGGGTCGACTTATTTCTCTTCACGTACTTGTAGATGTTCCATTTTTTCTTTCAAGTTGTTTGTAAAAGCTTCTTATATTTTAGGCTCCTTTAGGTTAGATATATTTAATACTTTTTGCTTCAAGTTAGTTTTTTATGCTTCTAATATTTATTCGTATCGAGCCAATAACGAGGTGGTGATCTGAGGAAATATCTACGCCCTTTTTATTACGCACATTTAGCAATATTCTGCTAAATAAGTCTATAAGTCTTTAGAAGTCAGAAATTTGATCTCGGAATAGTTTTAACTGTTATTTATAGATTGAACAAAGCAAGGATACCTTAACTCGACCTCTAGCGTAGCTCAGCTGTGAAGTGAATGGTGGAAGTCCGTGAGAAATTGGGAGGCGTATCCCTCAGCGAAACATTTATTTGATGAATAGTTATCTTTAGTGTTAAACCTATTTATGTTTAGAATTAAAATGAGTAACTTATGGATAAATGATTTATGTGCGCCCCTGACGTGTCCAGGTACAGGGGTTGGTGCAGTGTCCGATCTTCCTCGGCTGGGCGGCAGTCAATCCCGCCTGCTGGACGAGCGGGGCTCTTCACGGTGGGGGCAAGGGTCGGCCGCGCCGCAGGGCGTTAGCACGGGTTGTGTCTCTCGTAGGCGGTGGGTGCGGAGGTCGGCGTCGTCCTGCTGGTCTGGTCCAGTTTCTGCCAGATGAGGCAGCGGATGGGGGCGAGAAGGGTACAGGTGGCCTTCCACAGCTACTCGAGCTCGGCTTGTCGTCATCCATTAGCCGTAATTCTATGTACCAATCGAGGGCCCGGGTAGAGGTTTCTCCGAGCGGCCATGAAGGTGGGCGATTGGCCTATCCCTGAGCAGCTGGTTCAGCGGGCTTCTCTCCGGGATGCGGACATCCAGGGCGGTGTAGATTGTGGGGGTATTCTCCGGGAGGGGTGTTCGGGAGTGGCGTTTGGGGTGGCAGGCGTGTCCAAAGGCAGTGGCCAGAGCTGATTGAGGGAGGCACCGGATAGCTCTTGGTGTTTGGCTCTGGCCCTCTCCGTCAAGGGAGATTCCGGCGGAAGCATCGATAAGCGACCAAATAGTTCCCGGAGGGGTGCTTGTCGCCTGAAAATTACGTCGAGCGAGTACGGTCTTTGAACAATTTAGGGTTTTTGAACAATTCAGCGAGGGTCCAGGTTCGGGCTTACGCCATGGACCTGGTGCGGCTCGTAGGGCAGGCTCTTGGAGCGGGAGTAACTCGTTCCTGTCGTCGTCGGCGGAGATGTTAGCTTGTCAGGATGCTGTCTTTCGGGGTTGAGTGTTTTTCTTCTGGGTGGGTTCCTCAGGCTGGAGTGTAGTCGAAGTGATGGACTCAGGGTTCGAATAGCCGATGTTGAGTGTTCAGGCTGCTGGCCTCCTCAGGCTGGACGCTGGAATATGGTGGACTGCTCAGGCTGGAGTGACTGCTGTTTGGTGGACTCGGGGCCAAATGTCTTTTGCTTTCAGCGTTTCACTATTTAAAGGCCTCTTCCCTTTGTGTTTCGCATTCTCGGCGCTCATTGATTCACGAAGGGGGGTTGAGCGATTATTTTGGTAGAGGTTTGATTCCGCGAAATTAATTGCCTAGCGCGTCCAATTAACAGATTAATTTAGGCAGCACTGGTTTGGTGTTCAAAATCGAAACATTTTGGTATTCGACACTAAAGGGTTGTGCCGATGCATTCGTTTGTTCTCATTTATTTTGCCGCTTTCGAGCTACCTCGGGATTGCCTTTTGTTTTTGTTATTCTCTCAGTCTCGGCACTAATTTTGGTGGATTCCTCGTATTTTTCCGCGATTAATGGCACCATCGCATGGGACTGATCCGTTTAGGGAAATGCCAGTTAAAATTCATTTAAATATTATTTTTTGGAATTAAACGTATGTTTGCCGGCTTTTACCGACGGGGTTTTTTTTATTACAGTTCAACTCTCGAACCCTTATTAGCCGGCCTGAGCTTCCTAGCAAATTCTGGGTGAGCAAATTCTGGTAAAATCGTGATTTTTATAATGAGTCTTGGTCTAATTCTGCTCGGCCGCGATAAGAATTTAGAGTTCGTTTTTCTTAAAAATCGCATACGCTCGGTGATTTCCTCTTCTCCTTTGGTTGTAGGCTGACATTTTGCTGTTTCTAAAAAGTCCTTACACGGGTAAAATTCGCACAGGGATGCGTAAACTAAAGATTGGTTTGTTTACCTGATTTAAATGCGCATTGCTTTCTAACGGTCGCTTTGTTCCGGTGCGGTCGAGGCGTTTTATTGCCGGCTTTCGAGGATTGTTATTATTCGTCCGCTCTTGCCGAATTGTCAATTTATCTTTTTTTTTTGCGAGAAAAATAACCGTCATTTTTATGACGCACTGGACTCGGCGAAGCGTTTTATAGCACATATGTGCATGGTTTTTGTTTGAAAAGCCGGATCGTATCAGCCTTAAGAACTTGACCCATCTGTTAGGGTTTCACTTTAATTAATTATTTTTATATTTTTAATTACGTATGGCTTCTACTAGTTTTTTTTGTTAGTATGAGAAAGAAAAAGAGATCTACATTGCCAATTTTTCATGTGACCATTTGCTAGTCATCTTGAAGTAAGCATCTTGGTTGCGTAACTGTCATTATCAGTATCAGTTTAAACAGAAATTTTTCCACAGTCTTGAAAACTAATCGTCAGTTCCAATTAGTGCGAACGGAATAATTGAAGACCACATCTGAGCATCATTTAAAGTTAAATATCAGTATAACTGTATAATAACGTTCAAAAATAATGTTATATACATTAACGGCATCGACTTACACTTAGTCAAAAGAGTATATGTAAAATCCAAGAATTACATTATGCATCAGTTTGGCAGTGATCTATTATATGTTTGTTCGGAAAAAGTCCAATAAAACATATCAATTAGAATTTAGTATTGTTTATACATAAAATGTACGTATAATGTTACGGTGAATGACGTTAAACAGGACAATAACGTTAAAGTCCGGGTAATGACTTTAATGGCCTATTGCAGTGGTTCTCAATCGCTTTTCTCCTTGTAGCATCTGTGAGAAGCGATCACGTTAATTCTCGGATTTTATTTTAGAGCAAACTGTGGCCACATGATTTAAGTACCTCTATAGGGATTTGTTCTAGGAATAGTGTGCTTATACAACATATATTCTTCATTTTATCGTGAAACGTTCTCTGATCTCTTTAAGGGCTACTTTTCCACCCCCCCCCCCCCATTTTTAAAGATTTTCTTTTGTGGTCCCCATATAAATTCGCATGGGCTCTCGTTGAGAACCACAGCCTTATAATTAATATTAACATTATTGGCCGGAAATATCGTCAATAACCTCGTGCAACGGCCAGTGACTATACAGAGTGCCTATAAAAGATTTTTTTCTCAAGAGGGCTATGAACGATGCCGCACTTTAAGCACTGTGGATTGTGTTATAAATTTTCTCGGCATCTGTATTACCGACCAACTTATTTTTGACAGTTTTTGCAGCTTTGCTGCATTTAACCTAAAAAGTGTAAACAAATTTGTTCGCATTATCATTATCATAATAATTTTGATTGGATTCGTTTCAATTGCAATGGTTACCTTAGAGGTTAAACAAAAATATCCTTACAAAAGTACTAAAATTTGTTTAAAGGTTATGTGGTTAATCTTAAATTAATTAGTATTGATCATAAAACAATGCTACGGCAAAATTGCTCATTACATGTACTTTCAAAGCCTTCTTGAACAGACAATCCTTTTAGCACTCTGGATAAGTGATTTATAGTTCGAACATTATAGTTTTTCCTCAGGTAGGTACGACTTGCTGGGTTTTACCTCTGTCTGTGGATTTTTAGTTTATTTTTCACGAGTGTACAGCGAGTATCTCCTGTGGGGTTAATGCCAAATGTGAAAATAAAAAGTGCACTTGAAAATTAGGTAAAAAATTACAGGGAAGATTTTCGTGCAATAACAAACTTGATTATTAAGTAGTCTAAATCAACATGTGCATTTTTATATTTTTATGTTCTACCAGTACATTAATTAAAATTAATGACTCTATTTTAAGGTATCTTAGATACAAAATAACGCTCCAGGGCAATTATTTTCTTCATAAGAACACTAGGGTTATTATGAAAAATTAACAGTATTTGTTTCCATGGATACAACCTTTATTTCAAAAATTATGCACCACTGTCACAATGAAAATTAATGACAGCTCATCTAATGTCACAAATCTAACTTAGATCAGCTAACTAGATCAATCTTAAATACCATAGCAAGGTAATTATATGAATTGAATATGAATATGAATTAGGTAAGAAAATTGGTAGGACATAAAACCTTGAAGGCACCACAGGCATTATGAGCTAAGAGCCCGCGATTGTTGTACACACCTCGGGCCAAAGCCCTCGGTTAGTACACTAACAATTTTACTCATAATGCCCCTTGGTACCTTAATAACTATAATATTGTCCACTAACAAATGCCCAATAACGACAATTCGCGGGCGTTGTCGTGTATTATAGGTTTACATCGGTATAATTAACAACATTGTCCATTATAGTTGAGAATTGACGTTAAAGGCCGAACATTAATGCAAATTTCTATCAGTATAGGTTAATAGCGACATTGTCCGGGCATTAACCTGAATGACCCACTAACGTCTTTAATTGTAACATATACAGGTTATTAAAACTAATTTTAATTTAGTCTATACCCGTCCACGTTTCACGTTATTGCATTGATACCAGACTGTTGTTTGGATTATTATTATATAAGTTAATCCCCGGTGAATTATTGAATTGATAAAAGAAGTGAAACGCCACACCAATTTATCGTTTCCGTAATTGCTGCTGCTTATCTGCGCTTACTTCCGTGGTTGTGGGGAACTTATCAGGCATATCGCAATTGTAGTATTTTGTTACATCACCATTCCACTCTTTTATTGTTAGTTTTGACAGTTACCTTCCACACGATTTTCATATGCGAAATTCAACAAAATCTTTTTCTGGTCGCGCTTTTTTTAAGTAGCCACTTATAGCTGCTTGGCTAAATCCTCGATTTAATTTAATTTAGAAAGACTGAGATGACAGAGACATAAAAACTAGAATTTTAAAGAACCTGAACGTCTGGATTAAGATTTGTAAACTAAGCTGGTCTTTCATAAAGCTACTCAGAAGAAGGAAAAAGTAAACCGCACTATATTTGAAATGTAAGAGACTTTAACAATGTAATAACAAGATTAAGTTGCAAACGAAAGATTGCGGAAAAATATAAAAATATAGCCAAAACCAAATCTACATGTGTGGGGAGAAAAGCAACAGACTGCAGCTAGAGAACAACGAAGGGAAGCAAGGCAACGGGTAAAACAAGGTTGGAGAGTCAAAAAATGTAGATGGAAGGGGAAATGGTAGCATAAGGAAATTTCTAAGGAATGTAAACTAAATATGCACAACATAATATTGAAAAGTATAACACTATGCGGAACTGAAGCATAGAAGATGTCGGAAGACGATCGTGTCATGTATTGAGTATCGAGACGGGAAAAGTAACCAGTGAAAAATTTACGAAAAAGGTGAAAGTGCAAGATACTGTAATCGACGATATAAACAAAAAAAAACTTCCTAATAAGGACATGTGACACGAATGGCAGAAGGAAGAATACCAAAAGCTGCTATGGAATAAATATTATTGGAGAGTAGAAAGGGAGGAAGGTCCAGAAAGACTTGGTGGGGAGAAATCGATATTTGACAGAAATTGTATTATGATGTATAGGTTAATCATTATATTTGGGTTTCTCCAGGAGCATCGGACCCCCCTGAAGGAGGCCATAGTTGCTTCTACGAGTGGCAAATCAAGTTGACATTTGACAAAGATTCAGGAAAGGAGTGAACTAAGGAAATCTATAGGAAGAACAATATGAAAGTTGCATTAAGAACGTGTTCCTATGTAAGCATTTCATTTAAACCTATCGCTGAACAGCTGAACTTTACCTTTGTAACTACTAGGACTCTCCCTGAAATGATTTAAAAGAGACCATTTTTTACCTTCTCAGTGCACTGGAATTCAGATTGAACTTCTGGACTATAGTGAGATTTTTCAATTCTTGGAAATGTTTCCATTATTGTTGCAATATATTCCAAAAATTGCAGGAAATTTAATTCGCTATGAAAAAGTTCTTGCTGCTTTCTGAAATTCGTAGATTTATGAGGTGCTTGACGTTTCCGTCGGGCAACTAAAATAACTTTATTACGCTCGATGTTATTGTATGCTTTAGGGCGTGAATATTTGTACAGATATGAAGCGGACTTCATTTTTAGCGTCTAGGTTAAAATAAGCATATCAGATATTTTTCACGTTACTTTTGTTTAGTAACTAGTAAGCGTAATCCGTGGATGTGGAGTTTTATTACAAAGGCCAAAAAACATGTTTTCTCTATCGTACTTACATCTGAAAAGAGCTACGGTACAATGCAAAAAATCTGGTGTGATACACTCACACAACTTTCTTTTACAGTGATCTTATAATTAGTCAAAAATTTCATTTTTAATTTTTAAAAATTTGTCAAAAATGTTCAAAAAACAAAAGAAACCCACTTTAGAAGTATTCAACTGGAAAATCACCTATCTCACATCAATACACATTCAAAATGTAATAAAAATGTAAAGTTTAAAAAAAATCGTTAGAGCCGTTTTTGTAAAAATCGAAAAAAACTGAAAAATCACAAGAGTAAACACCTACTTCCGGTTATGCGATTTTCTTCAAAAGCTTGCTGTCTCATCTACATAGTACACAAAACTTATATATGAAGTTTCAACGCCATACCTCTTTTCGTTTTTGAGATATTTTGTTCACAGACAGACAGACAGACACACAGACAGACCAATGAAAAAAAATATGTTTTTTGGGATCAGGGGACTCTAAAACGTGAAGATCTGTTGCAAACTCAATTTCGAATTTTTGGGGTGAATCCAATACTTCCTTTATTGTAAAAGGAAGTAAAAATGAACCAATTTGGGCCGCTACAAGATATACAAAATTTCTCTTTACTCGTTAAAATGTTTACAGTGTAATTGTTACACAGGTCTTCATAATCCACAGTGACAGTCGTTTCTTTCGATTTTTCAAGGGGTTGGCCGGTTTCTCATACATCCTAGCTTTCATGTACATTCCAAATAAAATAATCAAGTTGATTGAGGCCTGGAAACTTGGCGGATGTTTCTTGGTCGTAACAAAATACCTTGCTGCTGAATAAAGTGGGTAAGGGTAGTTCCAGCTGCATGTAAAGGGTGCCCCACTTTATGGACAAACGTATTTCCCGGCCAGGATACGACATTTAACATTCAGGAAGCGATTTAGTGAAATGCCGACATACATAATGATTAGCCGCCTTCGCACCTTGACCAGAGAATAGCATTTTCTTTTCATTTAATGCGCTGGCCGAAGTGTTTTTCAGGATTAGCTTGCTTGGAGCGAAAGCGGAAAGTATGACAGCTTTTATTTAACCCCACGTTGAGTGCTTTATAAGTTATGCCATTGATTCGACAGTCGATCATAAAATTGTTAATAAACAAAGAACATTTCTGGAATTCAGAGATATCATTTGTCTCAGTTTATAGATTTCTTCCAGAAGAAGTTGATGAGTTTATAATAATTTGCATTTTTAATACTTTGAAAACGGCAATGTTGAAATCTTAATATATTTTTTTGCAATTTTCAAATAAAAAAGCGTCATTATACAATGAATTATTTTGATGCGCAATATGGTATTCCCGTTTCCATGAGGACTTGATTGTTACTATTGGTTTCTAAAGTTACGCCACACCATATATAAATGCGTCTATGCACAACCATATATGGAATAAGGTGATTACTGACTTTTAAAAGTTGGAAAATGAGCTATTATCAACTTTTAAACTTTCCAACCGGTCGCAAACGTGGTTGCCGTGGCAGCGGTTGGAAAGTAATCAATTGCCGACCACTTTCTAGTAGGTAGGGACACTGGAAATCTCTTTAATCCATTCATACGCGTCACAATCTGTCGAGTCATAATATAATAATAATTTTGCCGATCATTGCTTAGGATAAAGTGGTTGTGAATAAAATAGTATACATACCACGGTGAAAAGTTTCATTCCTGTCTCGAAATGAAGTTGACATCGACGCTTCGCGTCTCTGTTAACTACTTAATCTTTCGACAGTAAGGAAATACTTTCTACCTAGGTATATAATATACTATAATTTTAAAATGCGATATATGAACCGTAAATTTATTGAAAAAGAAACATTAGAAAGAACAACAGGGCATGTAATAACCCACATACTTGCTGTAAACTGAAGTCTTTATACCATTTGATCGACAGAATTCCTTCCTCCATTATGTTTTTACATACTTAGTAACGTTCCCATATTGCATTTTAAAATAAACGCATTTACACATTGCGCGTTATAATTACCCCCTGTAGTTGCCATTCTCAATGTCAAAATAACCGTCTTTTTACCCTGCCAAAAAAAGAGTGTGAAAAAGGCTTTTCCAAACTGAAATTTGAGTGTCGAAAAGTATATTTGACATTCTTTTTTTTTAATGCATTTTAAGCACAAAATCAAGTCTCAGTAAAATTTTATTTGTAACAAATCATTTATTATAAATATCTACAATGCAATTTGTGCAATTAGTTAGCTGAACTTGTAGTACTGAGCGTTTTTCATTATTTGTAGAATAACAACAGAGAGATACATAAAATTAATACATGCTAGAGCAGGCTGGCTTTGTAAAAGGCAGATGCACTAGGGAACAAATCCTAAACATAAGACAAATAATTGAAAAAGCCCGAGAATACTATACACCTATGTACTTATGCTTCATTGACTACTCCAAGGCTTTTAATAATGTGCGATGGGCTCCTCTGTGGACAATCATGATAGAAATGGGAATACCAGTGCATATAGTCAATATCATAGAAAATCTATATTGCAACAGTTCTGCACTAATACTAATTGAGAACTTATACTCCTCTCAATGCAAAATCAGCAAGGGTGTAAGACAGGGGTGCATCCTTTCGCCCATATTATTTAACTTATACAGCGAACACATTATGCGAGAAGTCTTGGAAGAATGGGACGGCGGAGTATCTATTGGGGGCAAAAAAATATCAAATTTAAGATACGCAGATGATACTGTGCTCATAGCAAAGACACAGGATGAACTTTTAACGCTTATAAGGAGACTCGAGCAAGTAAGCGAAAAATATGGTTTACGTATTAACGCCTCTAAAACCAAAATAATGATAATAGACAGAGAAAACGAGAACAACCCGACCCATCACCATATCTATAATTATGAAGTAGTGGATAAATTTGTCTATTTAGGTGCACTTATAACCAATGATGGAAGCTGCGTACATGAAATCCGCCGCAGAATACTTCTCGGAAAAGCAGCAATGACACAACTCCAAAAAATATGGAAAAGTCCGAATATAACCCGACATACTAAAATGAATCTAGTGCAAACTTTGGTTCTGCCTGTTTTCCAATATGCCTCAGAAACTTGGACCATCCGGATAGCAGACCGCCGAAAAATCGATGCCTTTGAAATGTGGATCTGGCGCAGAATGCTACGTATTCCGTGGACAGCGCGAAAAACTAATATTTCAATTCTAAGAGAAATTAAACCGAAACAAAGGCTATCGTCTATTATTTACGGTAGAATATTTAAGTTTTTTGGGCACATTACACGAGGAGAAAACTTAGAGAAACTTGTAGTGCAAGGAAAGCCTGATGGAAAACGCAGACGCGGACGGTCGCCAACACGATGGATCGACACGATCAAATCGACAATGCAAATTAATGTCGAACAAGCCATCAGACTATCGAGCAACAGAGAAAGATGGCGAGAAGCAGTCAGAAAAGCAACTTATAAAAAAGAGGAATATAATTAAATCCATAATCACCACCCATCCGCCAAGATGGAAGGACTTAAGGAGGGGAGAGAATAGTATATTTGTTTACCTTCATTGGCAAGTATTTCTCATCCTCTGCTTGTTTTAAAAATTTATCAATTTTTTATTTTGTAAAAATCTTAGACTTAGATCTGTAACCTCCCGACTTCCCTTTTAAAAAAGCAACTAAATTTGAAACTTGCCAATGTTTATGTTCTTGTTCGTACTCAAGGTAGCCCTCAACATCGAATATTGAGACGACGTAGTCGACGCTTTTTTACTTTGGAACGTACGCAAAAAATACGCAAGCAGGGTTTTCTCATTAATGACTTTAACCTTATTTGCAACACTCTCCAATTTTTTATAGGCAGACGCATACAAAACGTGCTTTGATTTTTCTGGCAGCGATGTCGAAAATGCAACTTGTGCAGCTGCTTCCCACGTCTTCTGGTAGCAAATCATCTTCGGAATCACTAATTTTTGTATAGCGACTTTATAGTCACAGTGTAACCATGTGATTGTTGGCCGTCATGAGTTTTCCAATGTCAAAATTAGCTTGTGTTGGAAACCATGGTGATATAACGAAAAATTGTAAATCTGCCCATTTTTCTAACGCTGTTGAAAATGACTGATCTTCCGAATACAATAAAAAACATTGTTACCATATGGTCATACAACATAAATTATTACTTGCTTGAAGTACTTTTGACAAGTTATAAAATGGCAATGTCTTTTTTGGTAATAGTAACTTTTGGTAACTAAATATTGTTTACACTGCTAAAAATAACAATAACTTGGAAAACGAATGGCGGATTTGCGTTCATCCCATAGAAAAGATGACCACTCTTTGGCCACACTATGATTATAAAGACATTGCCATTTTTGCAACCGAATGCGCTTGGCGTTTTACAGCAGAATTAATAAAATTTTTGTTTTTTCTCGTGGTTACTAAATCGCAAAAAAACAGACACAACGGGCACTGCACATTTATTTGGAAATTTAGGTTTAATTTTTGTGATTTTAATTATTGCAAAAAATAGTGTATATGATATGTTTTTATCGGACTTTTTCCACTGTCTAGGTTGTATATCACACGACGTTTCGGGAGTTTTTGATCTACTCCTGTCTTCAGGTGTTCCTAGTTAGTCCTGAGAAGGACTGATATTGTACGTCTTTATACGTACACTCGTGCCTATCCCGGGATTTGAACCCAGGACCGCTGATCGCTGTAATTACTAGCCTGCCACCTCTACTACTAGGCCACCAGACAGTGGAAAAAGTCCCATAAAAACCTATCATAATAGACCACTGCCCAAAAATGGCATTCAGAGAATTGGCCTAATGGCTGTTGGCTGGGTACTAAATAAATAAAATAAATAAAAACAAATAACTATTTAGTTGCAGTTAGGAATCTAAACGAAATATTTTATTTCTACTGTATACATGGAAAGTTAACCCCATAATGTTCTATGCTATTTTAAAAATAATCGCCAGAGAACAAATCTGTACGAGTTGAACGAGTAACTGCAAAGTTCTTCTTGTTTTGTGGACTGGTGCGTTGTCACGAAGAAGTATAACACTTCGCTACAACTTTCGACATTTCTTCGCTTTCAAAGCAAAATAGAGATTTTAGTGGTTGGTTTTAGCCAATTTGTCTTGTCAAGAATTTTATTAGAATTTTAATCTCTTAGTATCATAAAAGGTAGTGGCCATTAGTGATGGGCATAATCGGATGATGTGCGTCCAAATTTGCGATGCGAGCACTCGCTGTTGCGCCGTAAGCCCTTATCTGCGTTGGCATCTATTGTTTGGGTTTGCAAGACGGCCAGTAAAACAATTTATGAGTTTGAGTCGCACAGTGGGATGTGAGGAAATAAAATATTTTTTCAAATTATTACAGTAGTTACTTTAATAGACTTTTGGAAAATGGTAGTGATATTTTAAAGTTTAATGGCACATAAAGTACATAATAGATAGTATAAAACAATACATGAATTTGAAGTCTGTAAGGTGTACTATCTAATAATTAATCTACGAAATACCACTGCCATTGGTGCCAGCATATAGCAGTCAAGTGAGTCAACACAACATTTCGTATTCCGTTCAGTTCAAATTGGCATTTCGTTTTCTCATTTTGTATACCGAATAGTAAAATAATCGAATTCCGAAAGTTCCGAATTTTGTGCACCGAACAGTAAAATAATCGAGTTCCGAAAAGTTCCGAAATGTTCCGAAATAATCGGAACCTTCCGATTTTTTGAACAATCGGAAACTTTCCGATTATTCATTCCGGATAGGCCCATCATTAGTGGCCATAACTTTACTCGCAGGTTTCTATGATTTTAATTTTGTATTACACGGACTATCTAGATTAATTTCTAGCCCACTGCAACTGAAAGACATTTCTTTGTAATATTGTGTCGTGTCAAATATGATTGCATGGTTTAATTTCTTAATTCAATACAAAGCTTGGAAAACACCTGCTTGATCAGCAAATAAACATTTCTTGAACAAATACTTAAAACATAGTATTTGCCAAAAACAATTTGAACATAGTAAACGTAGAAAATATTTATGGACAACTCCTGTTAATAGAAATATTTCGGCAACATAAAGCAATATTTGCTCGTATCGACTAGATACGATATCTGTTTATTTATGGCTCAAGTAGTACAGTGCGTAATATCCGGGTGACGGTATGTTTACAAGTTGATGATGTTATGACAATAGCAGATCATTCCATAGGTGACATTATTTGAAGCGATTCCTTGAAACTTTACTCGTATAGCTCCACATAAAATTCTGTATTTAATTTGTTCGTCACACTTTATCTGGATAATTCTGAGCAATTATGTGTGTTTATCTCACATTACAAGATAACAGCGCTAAGCTTAATTTGAATTAACTGCCAATGTTACATTTTCGATGGACATCTAGCTTTTCTCATTTCATTTCATTCAGAATTGATGAGAAGAAGAGAATATACGGTGCCATCTAATATTTGTTATGAATTATAAGAAGACAATTAGCCTATCGTTTAACACAGAACGTCTACTTAATCAGCGGTATGACGATGAAATCAATTGAAAATGATCTTTCCAGCTCTATGTTTTCTTAAATCTTATTGAACCTTCCAAAATAATCTCAAGCGATGTATTGATGAGCTTGTTATACATTATTTTTTGCCTACTTGTAAAACTGTAAAGCATTAACATTTTAATCAGGAGGATGGATAAAATGCTACTTTATTCGCTAGCGAATAAAATAGTCCATAAGCCATAGCAACCAACAAAATAAATCCGTGCTGCTCTGGTAATTAATACAAAACAGGTAATATGATATTTAGTTAAAATTATTCATTCAATCTTAAAACTTATTTATATAACAAAATGTAGGTAGTTTTCCCGTATGGATAAAATGCTTCTTTATTCACTTGTACCGTACATAACTATATCTTTTTTGTTTAGCCTTATTTTGCCATGTGTTGCAAATGATTTTTAATTTTCAACTCAGAATCGTGTTTTTTCATTTGAAGCTACTGTTTGTAATTATTCCCATAATATTGTCGTGCAAGTTATTTTTTCTCTGATTACGCCTGTTGAGGAAGTCGTCAAACCTGACGTTATTCAATCAGCGTCTCTCTTCTGTATTTTAACATGTTGGCCTTGTTCCGAGTGTAATTTGATTGTTATCAAGAAGTTAATTGAATGCCAGTAAGTACAATTAAATATCTAAATTTACATATCTACGTATCTATTTTTCATGAATAAGATGTTTGATAAAACTGTTTATTTTGCTGATGATTCCTGCACCTTATTATTTTATCCGATTAGCTTTTTACTGGGATTAATTCGCGGCAAAGTGAATTTTAAAGAAATTATTGCCTCTTGACTGTCTTAAAACAAATGTACATATTGTATCTAGTAGAATCAACTGATGTTTTGATCTCGTACTTAATTGGATTATGTATCAAACTTGTTTAATTAGAAATGTTGTGCTTACTAATTTAATATCTAGATTGAACTTGGCTGCTTAATTTATTGAGATCGGCGTAGGAACACTTAACCTTTGTGCAGATTCTTCCGTCTACAGCATTTATCACGCCCATGTAAAAATTTGAGTAGTTCGTAACGGCTATGGACCTAGTTTTTTTTAAATTGTGTAGTAGGTTGTATGGCCATTACTCCATTTGGGATTCAGTTTTGTTGAAGTGAATTTCTTTAAACGGATTTAATGTCAAAACAGTTTCTGTTAATCCCTAAAACAGTTTCTATCATAAAGCTTGCACAAATGAAGTATTGACTCGTTATGCATCCGTACATACATTTATGTTACACATGGATAAGGTAAACCTCCCCATTGTAAGAGAGACTAAGAAATAGTATTTATGGCCGGACATCACGTCAGCCACCAGTTCCAAATAGCTATTAGCATACCCAGACGGAGATGAGCTCAAAATATAAGTCCGTTAGCGGTCGGTTCTTAAAATATATCAAACATATGCAGCGGGAATATTGTATACACAAAATGCGCGGTAATATATTCAACAATGAACAATAATACACATACAGTATTAACACACAGTGGCATAGATACACAAGTTTCGGGCGAGGAAATGTGTTGATCGCGGTCGTTTTGTATGACTTTTCGGGTTCGTTGATACAAGAATGTAGTCGAGGTGAAACAATGTCGGACGGGACCTAATAGAGTGGTCACTGAATCTGATAAGAAGATGAACAACAACAACATCAACATACAATATCGATGTGGATGATTTTAATATTATAATTTTCACCCCACGTCTTTTCAAAGCTGCCACTCGGATTTGGAGGTCATTTTGGATGCTTTCTATGTTGTCAGAGCATAGGATAATATCGTCTGCAAACAGGATATCGTTTGGTGGTTCTTTCTGCATGTGTGATTTATTGCATCATGACACTGATCAATAAGAAGGGACTTAGTGTTGAGCCTTGATGAAGTTCATCTTCAACCACCAAACCGGGAATTGCTGATTTCCGGTAAGAGTTCTTACATAAGTCTTATATCCGTTATAATAATGTGAATGTATTGTCAGCAACATCGGGTATAATTATTTTACTACGAACTGTAAACGAATTTTAGATTCAATCTCCAGATTTAACAGACTCAATTACTTTAACCAGCTTGAAATCGTACCAAACAAACGTTGAGGTTACATGGAGATATCGGAGGACCGACCAGCTGCAGCGAAGCCGGTGTGCGGTTCTTTTCTATAAATAGTAAACAGCATTTAAAATTACCAGGGTGCGCCAAAGAACCCTTTAGTACAACCGTGAAGTACATTAGCTTACGAGAACTCTTCAACTCACTAAGGTACTACGCGTAGCCAATTCGCTACGACCTGAAACAGACTTCAAGATTCGACATCTCAATTAAATATTATAAAAAATGTTACATCAGTTAATTTCAGCCGTCGTATAAATCACAAGCGCGACCCAGTCGTAAGTTACAAATACAGTCCACTCTATTGTAGGCATCAATTGCAGGAGTTTAATTTTTAAATAACGAACAGGTATCTGGGCACATTAAATTAGCGGACACTAACAATCTACGATCATGTCACAGGCGAACATAGTGTAGTATGCTACCACGTACGTAACAATATAGACTGTTCCGTGAATACGCCCCAGTAATTACTGACAAACTTGGAAGTGATGCAACATTAGCCGGTGATTACAAGCTTTTAAGACGAGAGCTGATACGTTTTACCTTGCACATCACAAGTTCGTGTTTGAATACTCCCAGCAATGATCTAAAGTAGTGATGGGACTATTCGAATGCAAATTACTACAGTATTCGATTCTTGCAAGATCTCGAATGCATTCGATTCTTTTGAGTGTATTCGAATGTTTCGAATCGAATACTTAATCGGTGTTTGTAAATCTCGCCGGGCGTGATCTCGATTCCGAATCGAATGCTGAATTCGGCGTGATCTCGATTCTTATCCGAATGCTGAATCGAATGCATCGGCGCTTGACCGCGGTTGGTATTCGGATTCGCACTCGAATCGTTTCAGTTTTAGCTAGCACAGCTCTGCGTATCATAGGAGTTTAAAGAATGCTTGCCGCGGCAAACTCGCTCCGAAAGCAACTAATATATAAATGCACAGAGATCTGCCTGTTGCCATTCCGAAAGTTTCGACTTTAGATAGACATTACATATAGGTATTTTGATTTCCATAGAAGGCAGGAATGGAATCAACTCTCAAACGCCGTTTTTTTGGTCCAGGTCTCACTTGAATAGTTGGTGCTGAAATGTTTCTAGTTAAATATAGACTACAGAATTAAATATAAAATTAAAATATTACCACACAGACTAAAGATTGCATGCTCAAACGATATAGCACCACCAAAATCATAAAATCGATACATCGAAGGGAAAGAGAAACAAACGCTGGGGTTGTCTTAATAATTTATTTTAAAGAAATACATATAGGCCCGTAACAACAATAAAAACAACTATTTTATAAACAGTCCTTTTCTCATATCTATTTTCGGTACTATAAATTTAACATATACGTATTTCAAAACAAATATACGTTATTAATAGGGTAAGCTGAACCGCTTACAATTAAATTAATTTTTTATTTTTGCTTTGTGCACGTACAGCGTCTCGTTATCTCTGGTGTTGCGTGTCGGCCAGCCGAGGTCACACGTCACCACTCCCTCAGTACGAGAGCGAGCACACAACCCGAATCTGAATTCGAATTGCGATTTTGCATTCGAATTGCTTGCATTCGATTAATCATTCGATTCTCAAAAGTATTCGAATGCGATGAATTCGATTCTGAAAAGTATTCGATTCTGCCCATCACTAATCTAAAGCAGCGCCGAAGAGCAAACAGCATCGAACTGTACAATCAGTCGCAGGAGCAAGCGGGGGGCACAGCAAAAATTCTCGGCAAAGCAACGGCCAAAAGATGAAGCGCGTTTCCAGCGGCTTCGACAGCGAAACGTGGAAAAGCAGCGAAAATGTCTTAACTCACGACGTACACTCAACAATGGTACTACAAACTCGGCTACTAAACTAACTAGCAGTTTATACATTTTGCGACTCCAAGGTCGGCTCTAAAGTGGGAGTGCCTCATTACAATTGAGACCGGGAAAGAGAAAGCGCACACAGCTAAAACTTACAGCTCTGGGGCGCAATCCGGGACGCCGATTCAAATCCGCAAGCAGATGCGATGGGCAGACAATACCCAATTATCTTTGATGATAAGTTCAGCCCATAAAGTTCTGCGACACACTGGATAAAAGGACACTATTTTTCCCATGCAAATCACTAGCAAACAGCCTCAAACTTAGGCCAGGGCCGACCACGAAATAATGCGTGCTAACTGCTTGGAAGATACTAATAGAAGGGACTATTGCGTGATAAACGAAATATATCGCCGCAGATGCGCAACGACAGCTTCAGACAATTGAATATTTAACATACTTTGTATCTTTCAAGGCATGCCAGTTCTCGGGGTACCAGGTCAATAAAGATCATGTACAGATTCTATTCTCTGAAATTTTAAATTTTAGAAATATCTGTCATACATAATTATCTTATCGGACAGCGTGTTGTCTGTCGTTATTAATAATTATTGAGATAACGTACCGTAGTCAAATTTACTTATTTAAATCTAGGGATTTTTCTCCAGTTACATGTACCTTATATGTAACACTGCATGGACACAGGAGGAGGGAAAAGGGAGAAGGAGGGGGAACGTCTCATTACAGATTTGCACCCCTCTGAGACCACTGCTCGATCCTCCACCGTCACCCCGTAAATCAACACACCGTCTCCTGTCACATGACACAGGGGGAGGGGCTAAAAGCAGAAGGAGTGGGGGTCGTCTTACCTGACCCCTTACCTACGGAAAATATATCATTCATAGTTCCTCTTGTTGCCATGAAACCTAGCTGGTTTTCTGTGGTTCTGAATGTCTACTCTGAGTCACCTTTCTACGATCATTTCAAATCATTTCAGGTTTTGAATTATCTGTTTTATTGGCCTTTAATTCGCAGTCTTGTGCATCGCCCTTTACTCTGAAAATCGGGATCACGCAGCTATTCAGAATTCAGATATTTTCTTCTCATTTCATATTCGTGCAAATATTACTGACATGTCGTGGCGTAAGAAATTCAATTAGGAAACATTATGATATATTGTTCACTTATCCTATTAGCTTTAGTTATGCGATAAAGAAACTATATATATTTTTCATGGTTTTCTTCCGAATTTTTAATCATATATTATGCGACCTCTCTGTTCAAATTCGCTATAGCTATAGGCTTACAACAGCCAAAGTATTTAGTTACAAAATGTTTCTGTTATCTCATAATTACAAATTCCAAGCCATCTGGCTTTTAATTAAACCTGTAGAGTACAGCTTATTCCTAATTTTTTATGATCCTTCCAAAGTGTCCACAAGCGGTTTGGCTGGTCGGAAACTTTATCCCCGATTTTAAGCGAAACATTTTTTATGTAATCTCAATTTGAATTTTAAACAAGCTTGAATTTGGAAGCTGCTTAATTAATTTTCTTATAATGGAATGCTGCCAACTTGAACAACCGCAACAGAAATAAGCCCAAAACTGCGTTTGAAGGCTCGAAATAACTTGAGGGGAATATTGAGAACTTCTGCAAATATCTGCCCCTGATATTGGTATATCCCTTCAATCGAAACCTTTTGTATACACTTACATTTCGTTGACCCAAAGGATTTCGTTCGCGAGGCGAGCAAAATGTAAATCAGGAAGCAGTCGTAATGAAATTGAGATGGAATTTTTATCGCTCTTGGAAATTACCAACAGCGGCGAAATGAATAAGAAAATTGCTATTAGCAAGTTGGTGTCGAATGTAAAGTTCGCATTCAATTACTTTGGCCATTCGTGTAAATAAAGTAAAAAAATGTTCGATTTCTTCTTAAGAATTAGCATTAGACAAAATGACACGCCTACAAGTGTGTCTTTTACTGCGCGATTAAAATTGAATGGAGATGCAAATAAAAAAGCATTCATTTCTTTTTTACTGGTCACTACCAAAAATAGTGTTTTTGTTGTGAAAGAGGGAAATATGCTCTATTGAACAGAGCCACAACCTTCTTTGCTATGCATTTAAAATTAAAAAATTAAAACCAATATCTTTGAAGCTTCCTATACAGTGTTCTAAGAATGGTAAGTATTTTTTACTTAATCAGCCTAATAATTTACCTATAACGAAAAAACGAAAATTGAAAAATGATCTTTCTTGGTGTCCGCGCAAGCAAATTGAAGACATAAAATGCACAATACGAAGAATAGTTAAAGCGCCATTTCTGTAAATACAAAGGAATGAAGATCTAAATGACGCAAGCAGAAGAATAAAACAAATCATAAAAGCAAAATATGGTGGTCAACTTCTAATAACTGAAATTCTTAAACTTTTTCAGAAAATACTAGAAGTTATATAGAGATACCAACCAACTGGTATAGATCTATAACAGTCTCTCTCTCTCTCTTCTGGTCTAACCCTACGTAAGCGTGACATCATGTTACAACTCTGTTCATGAAGATAACAGTATCAGTAATCAAAAAAGGCAAACAACGATCCTTCTAATTACCGTGGAATAATACTGTTGAACTATCAAACTATTCAGTCATCTTAGTGGAACGAATAACCACGACAAGATCTTTAACTGAAGGACAACAAGGCTTTAGAGGAATAGATCGACAACCAATACAATATTCATTATATAGAAAATTGCTGACAAATCAATAGAATATAAGTGGCTTACAGTAGCTTTATTGATCTTGCGATAACATTCGACAAAATAAAATTAAAAGATGTTGTCGAGTACTACGTGAAAAAAGAGTACCCCAGAAATTGTAAGCGTTATCCAGAAATTAAACACTAATAACACGACACAACAACAAAAGCAAATAAAGCAACAGTAGAGGAAGTTAAAGTTTTATGTTGGAATATACAAGGAGATAGCCTAAGCCCACTATTGTTCTGCATTATGATGAACAAGATCAGAAAAAAATTCAAAGGTATGAACCTCAGGTATCGCATGCAAAACCAAAGAATCGGTATTGTATGCGATGTAGATGTAGTAGAATCGGAAGATAAGTTACAAAGAAAATTAAAATAATTTAAAGAAACAGCAGGGAAGTACAGTATGCAGATATTTATTACTAAAACGAAGTGTCTATCCATTGCCCGAGAACATACCCGATGTAAGCTTATAGTTGACTAAGCAACTGCCATCTCCGGATGCATGCGAGAAATTATATGGCGGAATAAAGAACGAGGGAAATCTAAACTCTGTAAAACATGTGTCAGACCCATCATTACTTATGCTGCTGAAGCTAGAGCTGATACATCGATAACAACCAGAGCACTAAAAATGTGCGAAATGAAAACCCTACGCACAATATGTTAAGAAGCGACGATTAAGTGCAACATGCCACATTGAATACATCATTAAATGTACAAGAAAATGACGGAGGATGCGGAATGAACATGTTAATTGCATAGCAAAAATAGTAAGGAATGGAAGACTAAATATGAAAAGATCACCCGGCAGACCACCTAAACTCTGGAGCGATAGCTGGCAGTCTACATCCCCAGAAAACAGATGACAATAATACCAATGAAACAGGTCTAAGACCGAATTACCAATCGAAAAAGAAGAAGATGTAAGCAACAGCAAAGAGCCTGGTAGAGCAACCAAATGCAAGGAGAGGATAACCTGACAAAGCAGAACAACTATTGCAAAAATGGATACAATTAATTGGAAAAGATGAAAACAGAAACACCGCTAAATTTTCAGAAATCAATAAGACAACTAGAAAAATGGCAAAGCAAGACATACTAAAAAGAAAAAAATGCAAATAGGTTTAAGAATATTCAAAACTCAAAATACAGAGAAGGAGGAAATGATAAACCTAAAAGATAAAGGGGTAATATCGTAGAAGACAGTGGAGTTATTAAAAGTTAGTTTTTACACATAACTGTACAAGATGAAGACATCTGATAAAGCAGCTAGTGAGACAACAGACAGAAATAAGAAAAACAAAATAATAAGTACCCTAGATAAAAATGTAAGAATTATAGAAAGTGATAAAACAGATGAAAAATGACAGAGCGGCCGGAGAAGATGAACATTTTCTCAGAGATGCGCAAATAGTGCGATATTAACACTAAAACACCAATGATTAACTAGTATCTACATTCATTTAATAAATGGTTGTCACACGAAATCATTCGAAAGAGATGGGAAGATACAGT
The DNA here is from genome assembly GCA_940337035.1 of Agriotes lineatus. Taxonomy (NCBI): domain Eukaryota; kingdom Metazoa; phylum Arthropoda; class Insecta; order Coleoptera; family Elateridae; genus Agriotes; species Agriotes lineatus. The sequence goes on along the minus strand of OW679198.1, from coordinate 10,300,026 downwards.
CGTTGTTCTGATGTTCAAGAGAGGAGACTTAACTTTCCTCGAAGATTATCGCCCAATCAACGTATCTTCTTCTTCTGCGATCGACTAGGAGTTAATTCCTGTTCTGCCTCGTTATTCCACGCATGAAGAGAACCAACTTTCAGCCCATCTCTTGGGAGGTTGTCCTGGGGGTCTTCGTTGTTTGTCGTCTATCTTTATAGACCTTAGCTAATCTGTCTTCGTCCATGCCGTCTACGTGTTCATTAGTTTGATTAATTGTTACTGTATATTCTCGTCTTTTGGCTATTATATCTTCATTTATTACTCGAGCAAATGTTTTCGTGAAATCCACGAAGCATAGGGATACTGGATTATCGTACTTTATGGCTTCCTCAATAATTTGACGCGGTATGAAGATTGTATCTACTGCGTTTCTATTCTTCTTAAATCCCTGCTGTTTCTCTTCGATCTGAATCTTTTCTTGCAATTTTAAATTTATCATCGAGGTGAATAGTACCAATGTTGAATTAAGAATTTTCATGCTTCTGTAATTAACTATTATTTTTTTGTTCTGTTTTTTTAACAATTGCCACACTTTCTTTCCATTCGGAGAGTCTCACCACCATTCATAGCTCGCTGTTGATTTTGTCAAGTTCAGCAGACTTTCAATTTTTTAATTTTGCTATTCTTTGCTTGGTTTTGTGAATTGTAATTGTTGCTTGTGTAATTTACATGTTCCTTTTCCGCTGGTAATAATTTCTGGAAATATTGTAGCCATTGGTGTTCCTGTATGTTGTTGATTTGTATATATTCACTATTTTCTTTCTTCTGGTTGCGTAAAGTTTTCCAGATTTTCTTTGTGCACCATACATATTTCGTATCTTTCGTATATTTGTCGAATCTTATTTAATCTTCCTAAGTTTCTGGTTAACTCGGTTTCTAATGCGCACGTTAAGTGGCTTATTCGTTAGGCGTGTGATAATTCTTGTACTTGGGGGATGCTATTTTGTTCTCTTTTGCCAGTGTCTACTCTTCATCAAACCATAGTGTTCTCGTACGTGTTTTGTTTGTATTTTTATTGATCTTTTTTGTTTCTAGAGCTTCCTCTGCTCTTTGAATAATGTTCGTTTTTAGCATTGTCCACAAGTGTTTTACTAAGTATTCTGCATATGTATTATATGCTTCCATCTTCTGTTTTAATCTATTTTGGTACATGGTTTTTATGCGTGGATCTGTTACACTTTCTATATTAAGATTTTCAATATCTGATGTATGTTGTTTCTTCTATTTGAGATGCAGCTTAATTTTTCCATTACGAGGCCGTGGTCTGAACCTACATTTGCGAATATTCGAGTTCAGACATCCAGTATGTTCTTTAGGTGTATATCTATCCGTTAAGATGTAGTTGTAAGACAATTTTGTCCTCAGACCATATAATCTGAATTTTATATGGTCAAAAAATGTGTTGGTGATTCTCAATTCATTCATGGAGCAGAATTCTAATAGATTCTCTCCGCTGTCGTTTAGTATCGGCTCTTTAAACTTTTGTCGAACTCCTGTCACCATTGTGTCTCCCATTCGACAATTGAAGTCGCCCACTATTATGGGGTTTTCCCTATTTGGTATTGAATTTAAAAGTTCTTGTAAGAACGTAATCAACATATTATTCCAAACTAGTGGACCCGTTGCAAAATATTTTGCAAGTTAGAAAACTTCTTTGTAACCTGTGGCAGGATCCATTAGGTAAAATTTACATTTTTAAGTTATAAAACTACTCACAGGTGATATTGCTACATATACTTGACCATGGCTAAATACTGGTTGTGGCAAATACGATATATTCCTACTTTATCCTTAGTTTGTTCTTGTGATTTATTAATTGTTATTGCAAATGATAGGCGTACATGACAATTTCTTTTCCGAAGGCAAAAAGGTAGTGCAATATTAGGTGTTAATCTATACACAGTAATAATACTCTTCTGCCTGGCTTGTGGCTTGTCCATTTAATACCAAATCTAAGCAGTTATAAATAAATTGCGTACCATTAATCTTATCTCATCTATTAAACCAGTAGACACATTTAACTTTTCAAAGGAATATCTATTGATCTTATTTTTAGTGTTAAGCAATGTGGATATATTCCACTGAAATTTAACGAATCTATTAATTCTATAGAAAATTATAAAATGTTGTCATTATGTGATACAATTATATTTACACTCAAATATTGCTTTTCATATTCAGACAAGAGAGATATAATTTTGTTGCGCTTCACGCGGACAAAATTCCAAGTTAACTCGCCCCAAGAATATGGGCCATGTGCACGAATTTTTTTTAGAAGCTTTTTTCAACGAAGTCCGTCAATCGGCGCGGACTTAAATGTCCAAATATTCGCTTGTACACCAAAACTCCGCCAAACGGCATGGGGCACACAAAGAATCAAAAGACGACTAACTCCCCATCGGATTATAGAATCCGAAAAACCGTGCAAGCTGCTAGCTTCGCTGTAAAAATAAGACGAAGGCCGAAGTGCCAAGAGTTTGCAAAATCCGAGCACCACCAAAAAAAAAAAATGGCCAACCTAACAAATTTCGATGGACGCGAACCGAATATCGGCACTAAAGGTTTGTTCACACAGTATCAACCGATAAGAGATCATTTACACCGTAGCACCCTTTGGGGGTGAACTCCAAAAATCCCTGGAAATGATTTGGTCTATTTGTAAGACGATCTAATATGCAAAATGTCAACTTTATATCAGTAGTAGTTCGTTCGTTAAGGTAATCTTTAAAAAACAGATCTATCTCATTTAGCTCTTTTGAGGAGCGGCATTCTGCAAAACCCTGAAAATGGTTTGACATGATATGTAAAACGAACTAATATGCCGAATTTCGACTTCCTACTTGTATCTATTTATGTCGTGACGATCTTTAGAAAACCACATCTACCCCGTTTAATCCCTTTGAGAAGATACATTTCGAGAAACCCTGACTTGACTCGATGTGTAAAACGAACTACTGTGCCGAATCAACTTTCTACTTGCAGCAGTTACCGTATTATGGCGATCTTTAGAAAAACACATCTATCCCATTGAATTCTTTCGGGAGTTAATTTCGAAAAGACTGAAATTGATTTGACCAAATTTGTAAAACGATTTAATATGTCTGTTTATTTACGTGACGTAGTCTGGCGCAACAAATATATGACCATCGAAAGTAAGACTAAGATCTACAAAACTGTAGGTCGTCCAATTATATCCTATGGTGCAGAAACTCGGCCTGATACAACACGCACACGAAGATTGTTTACAAAAACGGAAATTAACACTCTCAGAGCTATCGCAGGCAAAACACGTCGGGACAGGATAAGAAATGCAGATATTCGAAATCAGTGTGGAGCATGCGATATAATTAAGTTTGTAAAGAAAAGAAAGAAAGAATGGCTGAATCATGTCCAACGAGCAGAAGACAACAGAATAATTAAGATCGTTTACCAGTCAAATCCACCTGGCAAAAGAAACCCAGGGAGACCCCTTAAACGATGGAGGGACAGCTGGCTTACTTCATCGTCTGAAGTAGAGTAAAGAATCGTGAAGAAAAACAGGCGCAAGCCTAATATAAAAGGAGAAGAAGAAGAAGATTTAATATGCCGAATTTCAATTTCTACTTTGTGGCTATTTTTAGAAGAACACTTCTGGTCTATTTAACCAGTTTGAGGGGATGTATTTCGAAAAACTAAAAATTATTTCCGGTAGTAGAATGATCTAAAATGCCTAATTTCAACTTACTGCCTGTAATAGTTTTCCCGTGGCGATATTTCCACAAACAGATTTGTTTCATTTAACCCCTTTCGGGGATGAATTCTCCAAAACCCTAAAACTGATTTAACCCGATTTGAATAATGTTCTAATATGCTCAATTTTAACTTCCTGTACTTGTAGTAGTTTCCTTGGAGCGATATTTAGAAAAACATATTTGTCCCATTTAACCCCTTTCGGGGATGAATTCTGCAAAACCTTGACATTTACTTGATCTGATTTATTAAACGAACTAATATGTCGAATTTCAGCTTCCCACCTGTAGTAGTTTCCTCGTTGTAGATCTTTACAAAAACAGGTCTACCACATTTAGCTCCTTTGAAGGAATGAATTTCGAAAAGCCCTGAAAATGGTTTGACCCTACTTGTAAAAAGAACTAATATGGCGAATTACAACTTCTTACCTTCCCCCAGATTCTATTATGTAACGATCTGTGAAGTAGAAGTCAATCCCGTCGAATAGAGGGTAAAAGCACTTCTTTGTAGACAATATTGGATGTTTTCCCTTCTGGTTTGAGCACCGCTAAGTTGTTTGGAGAACTGACCCCTAAACAGTCTAGATAAAGTTGATCGAGAAAAAAAAGTCTTCCCTCAAGTCGACTTCAGCCTGATTGGGCGACTGTCCCTGCACCTTATTGATCGTCATGGCAAAGCAGGTTTTACGGGAAATTGCACCCTCTTAAATTGAAAAGAATAGTCTGAAAGAACAAGGGGTATTCGAGGAATGAAGACTCACTCCCCTTCTCTAAAACCTATGAAAATTTTGGCCTCAGTGACGTTACGATGCGGAGCTTTCACCCGCAGTCTTCACGTTTTTCAGTAGTATAAGTGCTCTAACTTTCAAAGGCAGGCATTGGAAAAAGTCCGGGAGGGTAGAGTGTGGAGAAACTCAATGTGGTAGTGCACTGTGTCATCTGCCTCCACCACAGTGTTAATCGATTGATAGATCTTTTGCTCCGAATGAAAGGCTTTGGAATATACTCTCAGGTGAACCCTTATGTAAATTCAAGACAATATGTTCTTATTGTACGGATACTGCATTTTTAAAAATCACTATTATAACACGTATTTGTCTTGAGAGCAACTGCCATTTAAATATCATCGTCGAACTTATAAAACCACAGTAAATAAAAAAACCACTAATGGAGTTCGTTGAAAAATATTTTGCAATTTACAAAACTTCTTTGTAGACAATGTTTAACGCATCCATCAGGTAAAATTTGAATTTTTAAGTTTTCAAAACTACTCGCACGTGACATTGCTACATACACTTTTCCATAGCTAAATACTGGTTGTGACGAATATTATGTATTCCTACTTTATTCCGAGTTTGTCTTTGTGGTTTATTAATAGTCATCGCATATTGCTACGCGCACAGTGAAAATGGAAAGCGTACCACAAAGAAGAGCTAGGAGAAGGCCGAATAGAATGTTGAAATAATAGATTACAAAAGCGATGACTGAATGTAACTTAAACGAAAGAAACTGTGAGGATGGAAGAGTATGAAAAACAGGTGTCGGATAACGTCGAAATACGTTTCAAAAATATACGTATGTATGCTTGTACCAACAGGGAAAGCAATAAACCAGTGTGTAAATAAGCACATTCACACAATCATAATAAGCAGAAAAAACACCTTACAGCGTATGAGCAATACCGATTTTCGTTACCTGTCATTTTACATGTATTTTGACGTTTGTCTCACGAATCAGCAGACCGTTGATTTCAAATAAACATTTAGTAGTTACAGTCGTCCATTGCAAAAAAATCAGCAGAACGCCGCAGGCTGACATCGAGAAATCACTTGGTTTACTGCCACTGCATGGCCGGCTGCAGCCACTTGAAAATTACAATATGTCGGCTTTACTCTTAAAATTATCCATTTATTTTCAATTTAGGACTTTTGTGCACATCTACACGGTGACGACTTTCATACAAAAAAATAATTATCGAAATCGGCCCGGTGGAAGTCTCAAAATAGATGTCGAAAGAAAACGCTTCACGTTTTAAATATATAGATACATAAGGTATTTATTAGGATAATAAACAATAGATTAGAACAACTGTTCAGATTGTGAAATATCATATAAAAGAGAAATGGGTATACAACATAAAATTGAGAAATTTAATTATAATGGGGTAGTCCAAATAGTGATACGGTAGTGAAACATGGGTATGTTCTCAAGCAGACCCTACAATACTTCAGAGCTCGGAAATGCGGTTTTTAAGATATGCCATAGGTTATACCAGATTGGGCATGAAAAGAACTACATACATAAGAAAAGAACTACATGTTAGAAGTTAAATGACAAGGTCGGAGAATACAGGAATCATTGAAAGAACTATGTGAACCGAATGTATGAAAAGAGATTTAAAAAATACTCTGAGCAATAATTAAATCAATGAGGAATGCCAGACTGGGTTAAAAGAGGAGTTAGACGGGGAGATATTATCCAACCAAAACTGTTTACTTTACGGCAAAGGCGCTCACACAGGTACTGGGAGGAATACAGGAAAAAGCTGAAAAACTAAGGTTGCACATCAACAACGCTAAGACCAAATTTTTGTAGCAAACATGCTGGAAATTGAACAATCACAATTCATGAACAAACAATGAAAAAACGAAAATTTACAACGGGTGTATACTTCCAACTGTCTCATACCGATCTGAGACATGGGCTTTGAAGAAACAGACAATTAAGTAACGAAAGGTATACCGGCCAGTCGTAGAAAGGGTCTCAAGATAAGAAGAAAGACAAAAACGAAAGAGTCTTCTGACATACAGCAAACTGGAGTTGACACTTTACTACATGGAGATCTCGAGACAATAAGCATGGGACGACCTCAACGAAGATGATACGACAAAGAGAGATTTAAGTAGCCAAGCAGCCCAAAATGGAAATAAATGGACCAACATGAGAGAGGCCTACATGTATCCAATGGATACAAAATGGCGGCGAGAAGAAGAATAAGTCTATTTATCTAGTCGAAACCAAACGGAAGGGAATACATTTACTGATGTGTACAGGTAGCTCTTAGGTGTTGCATATTTTCTGTAACATAACCGAATTCTTATCTTGGATGCACTGCACCTAATAATCACTTCATTTTTTGTAGCTACTGTTAAGGAAGTCATATGAGTCAATGAATCGCTTGTGGTTATACTTAATAATAATAATAATAATAATAAATACTGTTTTATTCCCCAAAATAAATAACAATAATATATACATATTAAATAATAAATATAAACATATGGGGAAGCGATGGTAGTCAGATGGCTCTCTAAAAGAAAGCCCCTGCTCTACTTGTATTAAACAATTTCGTACTGAGCAAACGCAGCAAGACAGCAAAAAATAAATGTGTTGCTTATTGTATCCTGGACTATTGTTCAGAAAATAATTCCATATGAGCAGAACTGCCTCATGAAATAAAAACTTGGGAAACGTAATGTTTTCTTTCTAGTTTTAAAGGAGAATTGTTATCTTTGTAGCAGGATTAGGTTATTATTTTTGTAGTGTGGAGATTCAAACAACGAATAACTCATTCTTAGTTGGAAATTGTTGAGAGGTCTTGCAGAAGCATAGCTAGCTTTATAGCGTAAATTCTTGTCAAGTAGATTGGCATTTATTGGTATCTTTTTGCATTTTTTTAATTACAAAAATGGAATAAAATGAGATTTGATGCCGAGGCTGAGGCTTCTACTTTGGCGTTGATAGTTTATAACTTATAGTAAACACTGTGCTTGTTCATTTGATCTAAGTTACTAGGTCAAATAACTAGAAAAATTGCTTCCGGTATGTATTTCGTTCATAAAAATTAATTTCGTGTTTCCTGAACTGTTGTTTTAACTATTTACCGACAAAGTTTCAATAGAATTAATTCAATAGTAGCATACGTTGCACTTTATGATGGTTGTGCTACCTGTAAAATTCGTTCTTTAAGAAACGAGGGTCGCCGGGATGCCGTATACGCTGCAATTTGCTCCAAATGCTTTAGACCTAAGCATACTTGTTTAGGTATATTTATATAACCTTACATGTCGAAAGCAGTTTTCATGTGAAGGGATGCGCGTGAGTTAGACGGATGCGGTCTAACAGTGGTAGTTCTGCAATTAGCGCTACTGATATCCGTTGCAGGCTCTCTTGACCATTTCTGAGGTTTCAGTTGCGCGATGAAAAAAAATAATTTTTAAGATGGCTTCGTTGTAATGGTACCGAATTTTGAAGAAATGAGTTGAAAAGTTAAAGTGTGTCGAAAATATCAAGTTTAGTTTACGATTGTTTGTTTCTGGTTGCGTTTTATGAGTAGAGGAATCTCACTACTTCGATGCAATTGTTTGTAAAATAACATATGACGCAGTAATCTAGACACACTGAAATGTTGTTAGTTGGCCAAATACGAAAATTGTGAAAATGTAGTCAAGCTTACTTCGTTCGTCACAAGTAATCTTGTAATGGTGCTTCTAGTCGTTATGTATGTGGTTTGAGCTCCAACGTTGTCAGGCATATTGTGATGGTGTTTTTGTTGTTTTTAATTTTGTATCATTGTTTGCCCTTGCGTTGTCAGCTACCTCAGTTTATAACAAGCAAACTCTTACTTTTTGCCCCCAGTTGAGGTTACGAATACTCAGTGCAACAATGCTCCGGAAATTAACCCAATGTGGCTCGAAACACTGAAAAGATGTACTTCAAGCTTCTACGTCAACCAAAGATAATCTGCTCACAATCACTGTAATACAAAGATATATTGGATTTAACTCATGCATATAAAATAATAAAAAAAGTAGGGTTACACCTAAAATAAATGGTCATGGCTAAACCAAACGGTGTTAATTAACAATATTAAAATTGTGAGCGATTACTAAGTTCTACGCCCATTTACCAGTTAAACAAACTAGAATAATTATTATGGCTGACATACATTTATATTTAACCAATATAAGAAACCGAAATAATATCTTGCGGGTGGAACCTGGACCTCACAGGTTACTACGGCAACTCTCGGCCAAACCCAAAAACTTCACCTGATTTGGAACGCGAGGTGACGTAATGTGGTGCAACTTGTATCCACAACCGATTGTTATTCATAGCTCGCCAAATTACACAAGGATCTGACTCGGAACACCAGCTCTAGGACGCGGAAGGTAATTTTAACGTCTCGAACTAAAATGTACTTTTTTTAGCGTAGTCCAGGGCCCAGTTCTGTCGCGGAAAATGGCTGAAGTGAACACTGCCAGTGCCACACCTCGAATGCCGTGACTCCTGCTGGCGCTTGTTGCATTTAGAAACTAGAATTAGAATCATGTACAAGCGAAAACTCAACGTGTTCTAACGGCTGCACACGACTTAGCGCCTAAGTTAAACTTATTCGAATTAAAAACTAAACAGAGTGACTTATGCCTAAATATTACAAGATACATAAACTTGCCAATATTGACAGCTTGTCAACTACTGTTACTGAGCTCTGGTGTAGCTGGGTGAAATACCGTTCCAATCTTGATACAAATTTATATTTACACTTTTCTATAGAATAGTAAACAGAACAGCTGCATTAATACATATTTTGTGAATAGCTGCTTATGACTCATCGTTTTACTACTTTGGCAAGTAAATGCATGAAGGAAGTGAGTTCTTCGGCAGATTTGCCTGGAAGTCTACCATGTCTGTTTCCTGTATTTGCTGATGCACACGATCACATGATGGTGCTGACGGTACCTAGCGATTTGGCGAGCTTTCACACCGTCTCGTCAACGTTACGACCCAGCTCTATGGGTTTGCGGTCACTCGTCTACATAGTATCGTAGGTTCAATTTTTGCCGCCGCCTGCTTTGATTCAGGTTTTTAGGTGGCTTTGTGACTCTGCAAGGCACCTTGTGTGAGGTTAATTCTGGGTAAATACCCTTACTCTCTCCAGCCTTTCTTTGTCTAACCCATTCCGCACTTCCTGTTCTTGGCCATAGCAGCCTGCCCCCATCTGGAGAAATTGAAACACCTCTATTTTTGCTTTTAAGTTCTTCGGGAAGCGACACAATTTTATTCATAACTAATTTGATGAAATTAGTTTCTATTACTGCATTACTGTCAAGCGGGCTTTCTTCTTCGATATATGTATAAAATTAAATTTTTTAAGGACTGTTAAAAATATCTTATGTATAAGTTGATCCAATAGCATATAGGTTTATATGGAACATTACACGGCGGAAAAGCAAATCGCTCTGATGGCTTGTGGTTTCCTGTAGTTTTTATCTAAATTATATTACACTTTTAATCTGATAAGTAAATGAGAAATCGTTATTTGTCGCCTTTAAGTGGTTTAAATATTTTTATGTATGTAGTAGGGATGTTCCGAATACTCGTATTCGTATTCGTATTCGCGAGTATTCGCTATATTTTAAATATTTGTATTCGTAATCGTATTCGCCAAAATTAACACGAATATTATACGAGTATTTGACATTAAAATTATAGAAATATAGATAAGAATTTTAACAAAAATATAAAACAAGTATTCATACATTAAATAAAACTTTTTTTTTTAATATTAACCATTCTATAACATTAAATAAAAAACAAAACTATTTTCCATACTATTTCTAAAATTTGCAGCGCGTACAAAAACGATGTTGATGTTGATATTATTCACTCAAGGTCATGTATTCGTATTCGTATTCGTATTCGTATTCGCGAATAGTCATAAGAGTATTTGTATTCGCTATTCGTATTCGTGAATACGAATTTTTGTATATTCGGAACATCCCTGAACATCCCTAGTATGTAGTAACTACACTACTCAAAAGAACAAAGTAGTCACGTATTCAAAGTGGCGAGTTTACAAATCTTGTTGAAACTTGGTATATATGTAGATAAATTGTTTTTTTTGGATAATGCTACATTTAAAAAAAAATTAATTAAATTTACAATCTCTGTATAACTTCGAGCTTATCAGTAACAAAAACTAAAGTAATCTAGGAAATTTATGAGTCAGTTTTACTTCATTAATTATGATGACAATAAATTCAATATGAAATATTGTTTCCTCTTGCTCGACTTACTGCTTGACAGCGTCTTGGCATGCTTCGAATTAGCCTACGAATCACATCCTGTGGGATGCGCTGCCATTCTTCTATCTGAGCGTATTCTAACTGAGCAAGGGTTTGCGGGGGTTTGGACGAGTGTGAACAGTTCTTCCCAGCATATCCCACATGTGCTCCATGGGAATCATGTTCGGACTACATGCTGGCCAATTCATTGTTTGAATGTCTTGATCTTGAAGATAATTAATCACTGTGTTTGCGACTTGTGGGCTAGCATTATCATGCATATACACGAATTCCTGACCAATATTTTGGTCATACGGACGAACATGTACATGTAGAATTTCATTTATGTATCGTTGAGCATTCAGAGCACCATTTCGAACAATGACACGCTCCTTACTAGTATCTAATGTGATGCCGCCCCATACCAATATCGACCCTCCAGCAAAACGATTAGTTCCATGCATTGTATTGGAAAGCTAACGTTCTCCTTGTCTTCTCCATATACGTAAACGTCCATCATTACCTGATAGAAGGTACCTAGACTCATCTGTAAACATGATACGTCGCCAATGCCTCAGTTTCCAGTTTAGGTGTTCTCGGGCGAATTGCACTAGCATTCTACGATGATTTCTGGACAATTTGGGCACTTTAACTGGTATTCTGGACCTTAGATTAACCTCATGCAGTCTATTTCTAACAGTTTGGTCACTAATTATGACCCAGAAGCTTGTCGAACATCTGCGTGAAGGTCTCGTGCTGTAGCTGTACGACTGCGTAGGGCTTGCAAACGAAGAAAACGGTCCTCACCTACAGTAGTTTTTCGGTTTCGACTACTACCAGGACGTCTAGTAACAAGCCCGGTCTCCCTGTAACGTCGCCAGAGCTTCCACACAGTTCCCTGTACAATTACCAATTGTTGAGCCACGTACCGCTGACATCGCCCTTCCTGTAGTAAAGTTACCGCTCGCATAACCTGTATTGGCGTTAGTTGCCTTCTTCTTTGTGGTGCATCTTGAATGTGTTCACCCATAATGTTAAGAAGCAGTTTTAACAAGTACACTAGCATGTATGCATGTAATAATAATGTTCACCCTACTTTGTTTTTTGTTACTTCATTTATCTAACTTATTCGACATAAACACACTTGATGATATTTTTGTATTATGTGGAAATTATTAAAGATAAAGGACAAGTGTTCACTTATACCAAGTTTCAACAAAATTCCTAAACTGGCATTAAATTTACGCCACTTTGAATACGTGACTATTTTGTTCTTTTGAGTAGTGTATATGTTTTTCCTACAAACACAGCCAAACAAAACTATTGGTATGATTTATTCAAATAATTCAATTTTTCAACATAACGCATCATGTCACAAGACTAAACGGTATTTACGACACAACACAGGCCCCCAAGGGGGCATTAGGTCGTTAGTTAACTTTACTTGAATATTAAATCTCTCAAGGGCGTGTAAAATGTGATGTACGATTACTTTCAGAGATTACATTGCCTCAACGCGTAGGAATTTTAGCCCCACACAAGTTTACCCCGGCTAGTGGGTCAGTCGAGACAGTAGGATGAGTTCGCTGAACGATAGGTTGGGACTAGAAAAGAGCTTAGAAATTGGGTTGCCTCGGCGCCACGGATTTTGTACTTAGGTTCCTCGTAGAGCACACTGAATAATTCAGTAGTCTTTCTTATACTATTAGCGCCAAGGTTCCAAGTAACCCTTTGAAATTTTTCCTTTGTTTAATAGATATTCATGTTTGTTCAGAACCTGGGACAGCAAAATGCAACACACGTCAAAATTGTCAATTGGCGTTGCCGGCAAAACAAACATAAGAGACATTATAATTCAAAAAATGTGCTCAGGCGTAGTTGATCCTTGTGTTTTTTAACATGACAGTTACCCTATGGCTAGGGTGGCCACTTTTCAATTTATATAAACCCTGAGATCCTTCGTAAGTAATAAAAAGGGTTTTCTGCAATGAGAAACGCAGAATATTTATAGAAAACAAAAAGCAAGCAAATAAAAACCATGTTTTTATTCATTTCTATTAATGGTTAGCAAATATAATGCAAGGTGTAACTGAAATACTTGTCCATATCGTACGTCGTACTAATCACGCATTGTTTCTACTATGTATTCAAAACAAAATATCAACACAGACGGTTTGCATTCATATTGAAGTGCCAAAAATCGATGACGCAGCTAAAGGGATTATAAAACAGTGCAAGAAGGCGCAGATTAGGCAAAGAGCATATAAGAAGCAATTATTGAAGATTACAAGAAGTTGCTGGTGGCGTGTTAATCAGTGGTTATTAACTAAAAGTAAAAAGTACGACCAATTGTGACGTTATAGTTTCCTGAATGACATTTACAAAAACAATTACAAATTAAGTTCAGAGAATTTACACTTACATATAAGCAATTGTAAATCATGTTGCTATGGTAACTTAGGGAGTCGCTTATATTTTTGTATGTTGGGGAAGCCAAACCGAGAGCTTGTGTGTTGTTTCGCTTCCCGATTTTGATAAATTTTGTTGATAAGAGTAAATATGTTATGCCCAGTTGTGCATTTTATTTATTTTCCCGTGTGTGGAGACCAGCTGTGGTTAAATTAGCAGTGTGTGCGATATCGTTTTCGGAGCTGAGATTCTACAAGTTTTAGAGCTGCGGGAAGCAGAAAGCAAAGTGCAGCACGTAGAAGAGGCTTTATTCGTGATCCAGAAGCAGGTAGCAGCAGCTGAAATATTTCCAGGAAGCAGATACGAGCTTGGCGTCCTTTCCAACCACAGCCTGTACGATTCCGTCTTTTAGAGCCGAGATTCTTCAAGATTGGGAGCTGCGGGAAGCAGACAGCAAAGAGTAGCACCTAGAGGAGGCCTTATTCGTGGTCTACAAGCAGGTTAGCAGCAGCAGAGAGCTTTCCAGGAAGCAAATACAAGCTGTTCGTCCTTTGAGGAAACCGGAAACGAGATCGGCGTTCTTTGAAGAAAAAACAAATGCGAGTTGGCGCCCTTTTGCACTTGAAAACCAATTCTAGGCTAGCCAAACTACTTGATTATTATAAAAGCATTGTTGTAGTTTACTTGAGGTGAAGTGATTGATTGATGGTTAATTTATTGTCAACATAGGATGAATTTTCTGTATTTTGAACAGCTTTGTTTGCGGTTAAATATTGTATGGTTATCTGTCATTCGTCAGAATCGAGCATTTTCCATACAATGGTTAAATTCATCAACAGTGTAAGAATACAGCCATGCAGATAGGAGTTTCAAATTGCTAGCCGGCGTAAAAACTTTAAGTTGCAAATGGATAGAATATAAAAAGAGCAACATACCTTTATTACAGTGAAGCATAATTAAATAGTCATATTTTTAATTAGCTAGAGAGAGGCAATAAAATTCATACTATTATTTATGTAGTGGATCAATTTTATTTATTTATGGTATTACAAATAATATTTATGTATAGAGTTAATATAGGTACTAGTGAAGCATTACAATATTATACCTTTGATTACAATAAAATCAAAGATTATACGCTCGGACCCCGCGCGAGATTTTTGTGGCAATTTTATTTTTATTAATACATATAACCAACTTATATTATTGTTAATGTTATACATTATTACAAAATTAGCGTAACCCGTAGAAATTATAACAAAACCCGGAGTCCGGAGATGTAGTGTTGAAACCCTGAGACTCCGGGTGAAACCCTGAGAGGTGGTCACCCTACCTATGGCCCGTACTAAGTGGGAAACACAGTATATTGAATGTGAGTGAAATTTGGGATGTTGAACTACTTTCTAATTTAACTTAACCATTATCTATGATCGTGTACGTTTCGACGTGACATTCGCAGTAGATATGTCACATGTTAGAATGATAAAAGCATGTTACCTTGCCCCGGGTTTAAATTAAGGGGTCTAGAACATCGCGGCGCCGCCACTTCGGCTCCGCCATCTCGGCGCGGAACCAGCTCGGCGCCGGGATAACTCGGCGCGCAATCATCTCGGCGCCAGCCAGTTCGGCGCAGGAACATCTCGGCCCCGAATTCAAATTGGCAAACTACAGTGTGCACAACTTAAGAAAATCATTATAAACACAGTGATCGCCAAAAAGCTGGCATCAAATGGAATTTTTTCTTGGAAAATCAAACACTAGCGACCAGAGGTGGTTAAAAAATGATTACAAATGGGCCAAACAAAAGTTGTCACGTGACTTCCGTTATCAGTAAAATCAGATATATTTTAAAACTAATTACGAACGATGCATTTACTAGCAAAGATAGAAACAAATTTTGCGAAAAAAAGTTGTTTTCTGGCTTTGAGATTGTTCAGTCAGCTAAAATTAACAAACAATAAAAAATCTCATTCATATCCTGTTGAATTCTCGAAAAATAACAGTTTTTGGATTTACATAATTTTGAGAAACGCCATTTTCTCATTAAGTAAAAATCACTCAATATATCTAATACGGACTAAATAGGTTCGTCAGACAAGCACAAATTATTGCCGTAAAAATCTTTTGAAAACAAAAATAAAAATTATTCCCATTTGATACCGACTCGTTTGTGGTTATTGTATATTTTTCTAAACTAATCCTGCGCCGAGATGGTCCAGCTCCGAGTTGTCCCGGCGCCGAGCTGGCCTCGCGCCGAGATGGCGTCGTCGAAATGTCCGGCTTCGCATGGAGTGAATGTTTTGTTTTGCACCAATAATCAAATCCTGTTTAATTTCCGAAAAATAGCACTTTTTGGATTTACATAATTTCGAAAAACGCCATTTTCTCACTAAGTAAAAATCGCTCAATATATCTAATACGGGCTAAATAGGTTGTCTGACAAGCACAAATTGTTGCCGTAAAAATCTTTTTTGAAAATCGAAATTAAAAATGATTCCCATTTGATGCCGATCTTTTGTGGTTACTATATATTTTTCTAAATCAATTCTGCGCCGACATGGCTCAGCGCCCAATCGGCTGGTGCCGAGTTGTCCAGGCGCCGAGCTGGCTTCGCGCCGAGATGGCTGTGCCGAAGTGGCGGCGCCGAATTGTCCAGCTTCGTAAATTAAGACAGTGAAACGGACCAGCCTCTATCAATCATTTATCAGCAATCCCAAGAGCGACTTTTTTGAATAGGCACAAATTTGCATTTAATTTTATTTTAGAAATGTGAAAATATACGCTAGAGTTTTCATCTGCTGCTCCCCCATAACTTTTGTTTTTAGTCCCTGCCGATTTCGCCCGTATAAAAGTAATTTAAAATTAGAGCCGGCGGTTTAGTGTGACTAAATTCATTTATTTTTAGCCATCAGGAGCTAATTTAATTCCGCTTGCTTTGGAGCAGTTAATTTGAAGGCTGCGAAAAATGTGGAAACGAGATTGAAGAGATATCACATTACCGCACAATTAGCATTTCAATTGCAATGCTACATTTCTGAGTGCATGTCACGATCTGGTCTGTCACAAATGTACATCGCATCTAGAAGCAGGGTTGCCAACCGTCCCGATGTCGGGGTTGTCCCGATTTTTTACTGGTTGTCCCGCGTCCCGGCGCAATGTCCCGATTTTGGACGTTAAGGCGCGAAGTTACAAAAAGTATAGTTGCAAAAACAAGTACCTTACGATTTTCATAAAGAACAATTTTATTTTGTTTTATTATTTTGAGTTTACATTTAGTAATGCTTTTATACAAGGCATTTTATAATACATATTTTATAAAAATAAATTGGTGTGTAACTATTTAAATTGCGTGCATTTTTTAATGTTTTTACTTTGCATTTTCGCATGCCCTTGACTTATATTAATAAAGTATATTCGTTTTGTGATATTGTGTCACAATGTGCTGAAATAGAGTATTTTCACTACTATAGTCTGTTCATCTGACTTGTCAAAATTTTAAAAAATTATTGGGAGTACCTGAAGAAAAAAACTTGGCTTCAGACTGTACAGCTAAATTAGTTACTAGTGTCAAGGAAAACTCATTGAGGTTAGGTAAGATATCTGTGAGGCTTACAATAATTGCATTATGAAATGGTTTCTTTTTAATTCTCAGAAATATCTACTTAAAGTAAAATTAATTATTGATAAAAATCAGATTGATGTAATTAACGTAAGTTTTTAAACTTTTCTATTTAAAAATTGAATTGAATATTATATATTTATACAAACAATATAACAAAAATTCTTTTATTCAGAATCAGATATTGGTAAATCTGAATTATCCGATTCTTCTGTTAAGGAAATAACAAGAGGTGGAACACTCTGAACAGTCAAATCTCCCATATATTTTTTCCAATCCTGTAAAATTAATTTTTCACAGTGAACAACACTGTTATTCCACATTTCAGCTGTGAATTTGGATAGACCTTCCTTCCACACACTTTTGGTTCGGGTACATCCTTTTAGATCTGATACTGTTTCTGTTTTTAAGATATTCCTATTGTAATAATTTTTATCTACTCCTACTGCACAATGGCCATGAATTATGATTCATAATTAACGGTTTGCAGCCAATCATAACATTCTATTTTCATTATTCAATAGTTTGCAAATTGCAACCAATCAGAAAATTCTATTTTCATTATTCAATAGGTTGTAGCCAATCACAAAATTCATTCTTATTATTAAATGACTTTTGAAGTTAACAGCTGTCACAAATGTCATAATTCGGAAATATGGACACAAGACTCCTATTGCATAGGAGTAGATAAAATAGCGTATTATATTCGCGATTATGGCCATTATTCACTCAGATGACTTGCGCCACGCGCCTTCGGCTTGTGGCGCAAATGTCATCTTCGTGAATAATGGCTGTCATAATCGCTCATATAATAATATACTATTAGCAAATCCCCATACTAGTTCTATGGCATTATATTGACAGTGATACGCAGGAAGTCTTAAGACTTCATATCCGTGTAATTTTAATAACTCATCAATAACATATGTCGTTTTAGTATCATTAATTAAAGGCTTAATTATGTCCCATAATTGTTTTTAAGCATATTGTTATCAAACTGCACTTTATGTTTTATCAACCAGTCTTTGTAAGACTGCTTTGAAGAATTAGAATTTGGAGGTTTCTCTAGTTTTACTGTATGATATGAGGCGTTGTCCATTATCACAATATTTTTTTTTTGTAATTGATCCATACCTGGAAGAAGTTGCTCTTGAACCCATTTTTAAATACTTCACCATTCATTGTATGATGGTAATCACGATGTTCTATTTTTGTATCCAAAAGCAAGCTACAACCTTCTAAAAAACCGTATTTGCATCCTGCATGCAATACGGTAAATCGTCGCCGTTCACTTTTAATGCGTTTTGGATGAGCTTTTTCGTCATCATCATGTGTCCAAGTTCGAATCTGGGAATTTTGTTTGCAATTTCAGTTTATAAAAATCATCGATTTGATTTTGCGTTTTAGCACCACCTTTATTCGACCTCATTGTTAGCAAACCCTTTTCATAATTATCAATAATAGTACGAACCTGAGATTCACTAATCTAAAATACCTTAAGTTAAATTAAATATAAACACCTTTTATTGATAAAACCACATATTACCAAAAAGATTTTGGCAGCTCTTCTTCCAATTTCAGTTTTAGTTAAATATGGAAAGAACCCTTTTTGTTCACTGCAGTAATTTATAACAGCTTGCTTTTCGCAAGCAGTTAATAACCCCTTTGTACGTTTACCCTCCATTTCAGTCGTTTAAGTTTTATCATGCAATTCTACATGAAATATGACATTTGTGTGAAACAAAATTTTTGAAAAAAAATTAAGAATCACAAGTGCAGTGTAGCCAAGTTAATAAATTTAAGATCAGCAGGATTTTTTTTTACCGCCAACAGAATGTCAATCTGACAGCGCAGATGTCAGATGAACAGACTATAATAGTAATATGTAACAGTCAGGTATACCAAGACAAATAATTTAATAAAAGACGTCAGGTTTAATTAATTATTGATCGAAAAAACATTGATTTTGAGTATAGAAGGGGTCCCAAAACGCAAAACTCATGGTAGAAAAAACAAGCATGGATATAGATTATACTGCAGTAATAATATTACCAAAATATTTCGAAAATTGCCAGGTACGTTTTCGTGTAATATTTTATTAAAGTTTTTCGCAAATAGTAGTTACACATGCCACTGGTACGTAAAATAAATTGAGATAATTACGCAAGTTTCAAGGATGAATTTGTTCCAATCCGAGTTTCTTATCGCAAGAAAAGAAATGCCGCAGGTGTTGTGTGATTAGGTGCACTATTTTAAGAATGGATTTATCAATCAGTCTTGTGGTGCCTTTGACGCGTACGTGTTTAATGAAATTGAAAATGGATTCTTGAACGCTGAGAGGGTTATTATGGTTTTAATCCAGTACAAAGAATTCGAGAGTAACCATTTTTGTGGCAAATGTTAGATCTTCAATGCAGAGGCGATTCCCCGGACTTGTGTTGCAAATAGGCGACATTTCAGTTTTTGTAAGACTGAACATTAATGTGTAGAAAGTGATTTAATAGGAATACTTCTGCCAAACTGGTGAGTAATTTTATCAGTAAATTAATGATGCAAGCGTCGTTACAAGACCGGTTTCTTCTTTTATCACTTATATTTAGGAGTTAATTCAGGATGGTCTTAAAATGCTAGTTTTAAGTATTGATATTTAAAAAAATTACTAGGGGAGGACATCCGCCCCCCACTACTTTGTTGTACACGTCTCGATTTTCACTCTTAAAAAGGTCGCAACCTCTAGAAGTCTTGTGTTTTGCAAGCTCCGTGGCTCTCGCAAAGTGCGTTCAAATAAAAACATTATCGAGAGGGCTTTGCACTCGATTTCGTGTTACGACTGCATATCTGTGACTACTACATCGCTCAACCAGAGCCAGTAGATGTAGAGAGTACCGCCATTCTTTGCCGCCACGACGCCATTTTTGTTCCCATCAGCAATGACTGATTGAGTTATGTGTAAATTTTTACTTGAAATTGACAAGACTGTAAGTCTATGTCAAATTCGAGGTTAGCAGGTTATATTTAGCGTCAGTCTGTGTCAAATAACAAACAAAACCTAACCTACTAACCTCGAATTTGACATAGACTTTCAGTCTTGCCAATTTTAAGTAAAATTTCGGATTGCCAATAAATGTCACGTTGACGGAATTGTGTTACAAACCTCAAAGTGACGCATATGACAAAGGAACAAACATGGCGGACGTGGCGGTACTCTCATATATCTACTGGCTCTGGCTCAACCCAGAATTCAGCGCGCTCGTTTACTTGCGTTGTCAGTTGTCAACCGTCAAATAGCGTTTACCTTTTAGAAGCTCTATTTATTTTGTTTGTGTGTATTATACTGTGTAAAATCGTTCTTTTCAGAACTCAACTGCAACTTAATTGCCGTAAATGGTTTTTACTACTGGACAGTAGTTTTTATGTAAAAAATGAGGTTGTGTGTATACGCAATCCATAAAATAAGTTACGACATGACTTCCAAAAATTATTGTTTGACATAAAGCCAGTTGATAACGTTTGTTTTAAACGCACGTTAGTTAGAGAACAGCTAGTGGCAATGTCTCCTTCCCTTTTTATCGAATCATTATTCATTTTTGATTATTAGTTTAGGTTGTTAGGTTCATAAGAAAATAAATAAAGCAAAGCCTCGCCAGTGTCTTATTTCTTCGCAATTTAGCAGGCTCTTACCTGCCTGCCTGCAGCCTTCAGTTGAGCAGCCCCGGATGTCGAAATTTCTCGAAGGGTTATGACGTCATTGACCCATTACACGCGCCGTTGTTATATACAGGGTCCGGCAACGATGCAGAGGCGGAAGGGGAAGATATATCTAAAACTATGAAAGTTACATGAATATTGTATATATAAAAGTTGTAGGTACGAAGCTGGTGCACATTGCAAAAATATTTTTGATTATACAAGGTGGCTCAAAAATATCCTATATTTGGGTAGCTTAAAAGTTTTGCATTGAAATACATCATTTTGATATAAAGTTGTATAGGTCTAACGTAAACTGTTTTGGAGATATTAACGATTTTATGCAAAAAAATGCTGAACTTTTATTTAAGCGGCTGCCGTAAGCAACAGAAAACAATTGAACGAAGTAAAACATTACCAAAAAATTACAATTTTCGTGAACTACGTTTCAAGTGTAAAATGGTGGATCTGGGTATTAATGCTATACAGGGTGCTCAATATTTGCAAATTTAATTTCGATTTTTTTCAAATGGAACGCCCTGTATAATTTTATATTTTGGAAAAGCCCTTTTAATGAGCTTTCTTTTGATATCTTACTTCACAACTCTAAATTCTACTATTTTTTCAATATGCGTATTTGAACATAGAAACAATTTAAGCCTCTTAAGATGCTTTATTTCAAGGAAAAACAAAACGCTGTTAAAATAATGATTTCAACACTTGAGCTCTCTAACAATGAGAACACAAAAACAGGTTTAGAAAATATAAATGCAGTCAGTGTTAATACAAGAAATGGTAACCACGAAAAAACGATAAATTAATTCCAAGGTCAAATAAAATCAGATTTAAAAAGAATCAAAAGCCAATGCACCAAAATCCTATACGGAATTACAGTAAATGTTCAAATAATTCTCATTTCCGGCTCTGAGTATTAAAACTGTACAGATAACTCATAGCCAGCAAATATAATTATTACGATTTATTTAAATGGAACACCCTGTATATCACTGTATTTTTGAAAAGTACTTTTTCTACGACCACCACTAAAAGTAGGCCTTTTAGCGCTAGCTTTTTTCAGTAAAAGTGACGTTTTATAATTTAGCGTGTTTAAAGAAATCAGTTGTTTATTTTTAGCACAGTGTTATAAAGCGAAGTGAGGTTATAAAACTACAATTTCGAACTGGAAGTGTGATTGTAAAGTTATTCTAGTTACTTCTTGCGTTAGAGGTAAAGTGTTTTTTAAATAATTAAAGCGATATGTAATGAATACAGTCAGATGTGTAGTATTAGGAATTACCTTTGATAACTGACTTTGATAGTACTGGCTGCACAAACATTCACCTGCGCGTCAAGGCCATCTGTTTATTATGACATAAATTATAACTATCGTAGATGCAAACTTTTGTTAAATCGACATTTATGGATTAATAACAGTAAATTTAAGGTCGTAGAAAATAGTATATTATCATACGAGTTTTATAAGAAACATTTTGTAGCACGCACGGATTTAGGGTACGACGAGCGAAGCGAGGAGTGCCCTAAAGGAGTAAGTGATACAAAATGCCTTATAAACGAGGTATCATACAGTATTTTATCTACTTTGCCACTTTTTTAAGCAAAAAAATGAAAATTGTTAGTATTTTTATTATAGCATCGCTTTGTGTCTATTACGAGACGCAAACGCGTATCGTAATAGCCTCAGTACGAACGCAAAGTAGATAAAATATTGTATGCAACTCGTGCCTTCGGCTTCGTTTCATAATTTTCATGTCTCGTGCATAAACCTCAACTTTTAGCACTTCTTGCATAAATAGCTATTTTCTACGACCACTACTAAAAGTAAGCTTTTTAGCGCTAGCTTTTTTTACTAAAAGTGACGTTTTATAATTTAGCTTGTTAAAAGTGAAATCAGCTGTTTACTTTTAGCCCATGTGCTAAAAGTGAAGTGAGGTTATAAAACTACAATTTCGAACTGGAAGTGAGGTTGTAAAGTTATTCTACTTCTTGCGTTAGAGGTAAAGTGTTTTTCAAATAATTAAATCGTTATGTAATGAATAAAATTAAATGTGTACATTTATAATTATCGTTAATAACTGACTTTGACAGCTATTGGTACCAGAACCATTCACCTGACATAAATTATAAATTATAACTGTCATAAATGTAAACTTTTGTTAAATCGACATTTATGGATTAATACAGTAAATTAAAGGCCGTAGAAAAAGTACTCTGTGCAAAACCGTGCTAAAAGTGGTTTATGCGCGAGACATGAAAATTATGAAACGAAGCCGAAGGCTGAGTTTCATAACATGTCACGTCCACTTTTAGCACTTGTTGCACAAATAGCTATTTTAATGAGCTTTCGTCAGACATTGTAGTTCCTAGCCCTAAAATCAATCGCTTTTCAGATTTACTTTTCTCCTGCTTTTTTTCGTTTTTCCGTATTTATTATTTCTAGTTTTGAGTAGTGGCTGGATTTTTGTTTTCTAAACTTGGTTTTATCTTTTTTTGTTGCGAAACCAAATGTTTAAATCATTATTTTAATGACGTTTGTTTGTTATCCCTTGAAATAAAGCATCTTAAGGGGCTTAAATTGTTTTTTATTTTTAGAGTAGCGGGGTGTTTATGGAATAGGTCGGGTATTGTGGAATACCACTGTTTTGAAAAAACTGGCGGCCTCATCTTCTATACCGTAGAAAAAATATATTGCTTTAACATCAAGGTAAGCGGCTGCACGGTAAAAATCTTCGGAGAGCAACATAACCTCAAGTGTTGTTGATTATATCGATTCAGTGGCGTACATAATTTTTAGTTAAGTCGTTTTATTCGTTGTTTTTGGCAATTATCAAAAGTTTTAATAATTGTCCCTCTTTGCAAAAATATATAAAAAGGCGCAGAATTATGTTGGTATGATTCTTGTTTTAATATAAGAACCCATTTATTTTTTATTTAATATTAACCAAAAAGTGCTTCTGGCTACTAATGTGGAATATTCCATATTAGCCTCCTAATGTAGAATAATAGTGCATAAATTAGCCTCCAATCATTCTGAGACCTATTCTTTCAAACTTGAGAGCTATTTTGTTAGTAGACATGATACGGCTAAGACACCTACATTGAAAAATCAGGTAAAAAGGAAGATATGCAAAGAAAAAAGAATGGCTCTTCTGGAGCAGGCAATGCAATAGCTGGTCCTAGTGGAGTGAAGTTCAGAGCTAAAAACTTAAAAATGTAAAAAAGCAGATTATGTATTCTTCTTCTGATGACTCAGGTAGTGAGGTTTCCTTAGCTAATTCTTCCTGCCATGAAGACATTTTTCCAAACATCAAACACGTCTTAAGATGCGGAATGTATTTTTTGCACCGGCCTATTTTCCGAAGATAGAAAGGGCGAAGTTTGGATAAAGTGCCTTGTATATTGTAGCCTTTGGGCCCACGAGCTGTGCCGGTGTTGAAAAAGACACTTAAGTGTGCGATGTATGTCACTAATGGGTTTTATATTTGATTAGTTTCCTTTTTATGTTGTATTCCATATTACCCTACCATTTTTTGGTGACGATAAAAATGTATTATTTTATTTATATGCAAATGACTTCAGAAAAAAAAGTTATTTTTGTATTGTTTTCAGAGAGCAAGGTAATAAACACATTCAAGCAGTGATGATGCTGCTTATTTATTCAAAAATGTTTTTAATCTCTACAATATTGGCAAAAAACAAAAGGGTATTCCATAATACCCCCCCCGCAACTCTAAACACGCATATCTGAAAAACAGTTGAATTTAGAGTTATGAAGTAACATATCAAAAGAGAAGCTCATTAAAAGGGCCTTTTAAAACTACAAAAATATACAGGGCGTTCTATTTGAAAAAAACTAATTAGATTTGTATAGCCTGTATAGCATTACTACCCAGATCGACCATTTTAGACTTGAAGATAGTTGACGAAAATTATAATTTTTTGCTAACGTTTTGCTTCATTGAATTGTTTTCTGTTGCTTAGTTCAGCATTTTTGTGTATAGAATCGTTATATCTGCAAAACAGTTGACGTTAGACCTATACAACTTTATATCAAAATGATGAGTATTTCAATACAAAACTTTTAAGCTGCCTAAATATAGGTCATTCAATTAAAAAAAAAGGTAAGCTTGATTTGCCACACTTTTTTGAGCCACCCTGTATAATCAAAAATATTTTAGCAAAGTGCACCACCTTCGTACCTACAATTTTTATATACTCAATATTCATGTAATTATCATAGTTAAAAAAGTAACTTCCACCCCCGCATCGTTGCCGGACTTATTAATTATGTTTTTTTCATATCTTGAAATGCATTCTTTATTTGAAAAGATAATTGTACCAAGATTAAACACAAAAATAAGAGAATTAATTTTTTTTCTATAGCAAATGTTAAAGTGTGCTTTAATTGACTCAAAACAAAAGGTCAATTATTACTTTAACAGCAAGGGTAGAAAAAGTAGCATTTTAACATCAAGGGTAGATAAGAAATATCATACACTAAGTGAATTAAACATATGTTTATTCACGAAAAGATTTTGGGCTCACGAGCACGCAGTGCGAGTGAGATCAAATCTTTGAGTTAATAAATGTTTAATTCATGTGGCGTATATATGTTTTTATTCAATTTTGACGAAATTTTGAATAAAATTTTTTAAAATATTCAAATTTATAGTGCCTGCTGCTCTTAAATCACTTATCAAACAACAAATAAAACAGCACACTTACTGTGTGCCAAACGTCAAAGTGACGTTTGTCACCTGCTTACAGCTATACCCAAAATTGGAAATAAATGACATTAAAAATATTCAAATTAAGATAATTATATATTACACACTACCAAGAGAAAGAATAATTGAATGTAAGTATTTGTAGAAATCATAAAAATATGTTGTTCTTCGTTGAAACGTTTCTAAATCTCTAGTGAATTTAACTTTTTTAATTCTCTAATGAATTAAAACGCTTTTATTTCTCTTGTGAATCATAGAGTGTTTATGAAGGTTGTTATGGAGTTAATAATGTCACTTTAAACTGTCAAAATTGAATAAAGTAATTTAATTTTTTAAATGTTATTTAAATTAAATATTACAGCTTCCTATTATCCTAGCAACCCAATCTAGCTACTGACATTTTGAAATGTGATTGACTTTTCTTATTTTCTTTTGAAATTGTCAAAGTTCTTGCTATAGAAAAAATGTTTGTATTGTACACGACTCTTGAATCATTAACGTCTCGACTTCGTCTCGACGTTAAACGATTCACTCGTGAATAAAATTTAATTTTATCATCTTGTAAAATAAATTACTATTAATGCTGTAAATATTAACTTGTTTTTTATTCTTATGTATAATGTTTTGTGTATGCAATAGTCATAGTCTTTAAGATAGGGATTTCCTTCTGAAACCATGAAACAAAAGACGACATTTTAAAATACTTGCAATACTATAAAATGTATTGTTGCGAATTTTTATATTTGTGTTTGAAATTGTTTTTATGAAAGATCCTTGCTATGTATTACGTTTGTTCCATAATAATTTAATGAATTATAATTACCAAAAGTCAAAATTAGCGAGTGCGCCTCTTGAATGTAAACAGAAAAGCCATTGGAAACTCGTTTAACTTGAATAAATTTATGCTTTATCTAGCCCCGCAAATCTGAAACAAATCATGTGACAGCTTAGTCCCCAGCATAAATTTATCACGAT
The DNA here is from genome assembly GCA_940337035.1 of Agriotes lineatus. Classification (NCBI taxonomy): domain Eukaryota; kingdom Metazoa; phylum Arthropoda; class Insecta; order Coleoptera; family Elateridae; genus Agriotes; species Agriotes lineatus. Next base: position 10,273,754 of record OW679198.1, on the reverse strand, counting down.
TTATTACTCGTCCCCTTTCGCAGCTGAAGTTTTCACCCAGTTTTTTTGTTACAGTGTGCGCACATACGAAAGTTTCGGCAGTGTCGGAAGTTTACAGTGTCAGTTCCTATAGGTGACAAATCTAAAAAGAAGGATAAGGATTCTGAAAAGCAAGACGAAAGCTCGTCCTCGTCCTCCTCGGATAGCGATCGAGATGAAGACGGTGAGTTACTTGTTGATCTGACGTGGCGTGCTCCACTACATTTATCATTTTAAATTGCCAAAGAACAAAACACCTGTTAAGCCACTATCACCACTATGAAATCTCTAAATGCGTTTTTTCATTAGGAAAGTGTTGTTGTTAGCTGGATGTTTTGTTCAGATAAGTCAGCCAGTTGCTACGTGAGTTTTTTTTCTATTTGGCAATGGACAGCTTCAATGTTAAAAAAATTAGCAAATATAAAATTTAAATACCGCAAGGTGTAAATGCAAGAATTAAATATAAGATATTCCTGCAGGTTGTATCAGAACTGGAAAAATACGCTAAGAGGAGAAATTTTCGCAAGGAGAAAATATTGAGGTGGTATTATTTACTGGACGTAAGAAACGAACATTTTCATCGTTCGTAAAACTTATATGCACAAAATGTTGTTTATTCGTACAGTACTCTTTCAAGCCCTATTATCAAAAGAGTATCTAGAAAGTGTGTGACCATTTATGCTAGTAATGGTAATATTAGAAATAAAGGTAGAACTCTTTACTCTGTTGAAGTGTCTGATAAAACTTTATCATATTTTAGAAAATTCAATATAGTTATTAACGATACAAATTTGATTATGAGCAGCTTAACGAAACGAGTTTGATTGCCAAAACGAGGCGGTGAGCCGAGTTTTGCGGCAATCAAACGAATCTCATTAAGTGCCATAAGCAAACGTGTATTGTTCAATATTTTATCTTCATCAATAAATTCTGGTTCAATGTATTTTTTTATATAAAAAGAGTGCACTGAGTGCGGTAATGAAGCTTTTAACGATAATAAAATTAATTTGGTTAATAGCCTATAACAACACTGATAAAAAAGTTAAATTGTAATTTTAGTAAGGGCAATGCAGTGATAGAATTAGCTAGGTACCATTATAGCAGCCGTAACCGGTAAAATGTGCTCAAGATCTGTGTATTCTCAAAGTTGGAAAATAGTATGCTTGCGGTAATTAAACGAGAAATACGTAAATATAAAATAAAAGAGCTTAGCATATCAAGATTTCGGAATTTCAAAACAGACTAGTTGACTTGCATCAAAACATTACGGAGACTTGCACGTCTTGTTCGGTTTGAAGCGGTAATCAGAATATCGAGTACAGCAGAAACAGTAGATTTTAAGAGAAGTAGGCCGGGAGAATTTGGGGGTAACGACACAAAGGGATAAAATTATTTCCCAAGAGGTAGTAATGAATTAAGTATACCTATTTACAGTACCATCGTTAACATTATTTTCATTGCCTTTTCGGCAATTAGTTACTTCATGCTGCTGACAAGATCCACATGATGATTTTGGCAGAAGTGTACTATAACAGAGTAAGCGGCGTAAGCCGTGTGTATTTAGGTTGAATTTATATCCGTCTACTTGCTTTTGACAGTCACGTCAGGCTTAGTAACATTTAATTTGAACTCTAATGGTCGTCCACAGATGCAGCTTTATTCTGAACTTGTTTCCAGAGATGCAAATAAATTTCTTGGATAGCTTGTAATTGAAGAATGTTTTCAGTGCCGCTTCTCAATGTGCATTCTGCATAGTGTCTAGAAAGTAACGCATAATGTTTATGGGTATCTAATTACTGCTCGGATTAAAAAAAATGCTCGCATAGAATATCCTGATAGGTTACAATGCATTTACTATGATTTTTTGAATTAGTAACTTATTTGGACTGTACTCGTAGAATAAGCTTTTTTAATACATCTCGACGTCCAAGACAAATTTACTAAAAAGATGAATCTTATACAAACTTTTTTAAAACACAGGGAAATATATACAGTGTCCCTGGACCGTATTCAACACGGGAATACCGTAAATGACAAGAGATCGAGATTGGTTTTGACATTACTAAGATTCTTTTTTACGCAAAATAATTAAATTAACTCCTTTTTTTAATAAGCCTCGTAGGTGGCTACAAAATCGATTTTAGCGTGTTGCTTCACTTACACATAAATTAATAAAACACGAAGCAAATTGACATACCCACTTTAATACTCCAAACGTGTACAAGCACAAATTCATAGAAACAACCATAGTAGTGCTAACGCTACTGCCGATATAATGAGAGAAAGAAAAAGAGAAAGAAAAAACTTCGCAAACCCTTTTATACAGTGCTGCCCATTGTCTATTTCATTGTAATGTGGTAGAGTTTTAACTGCTTGGTTTCCCTGACTTTCCAGACGGAGGACAGTTGCGGATATCGACATTCTTCGAGGTATTGCGAATCTTATGAGTAATATTCCGGGATTTTCTTGAGTTTTCAGCGATACCCTGGTGTCTATTCAGTTGCCTATGTAACTTTTGCATTTCTGTGTGGATTTTTGAAAATCCTTAAGATCTACGGAAGTTTTGGTGAATTTTGGAAAGATTGCCTGTATAGAGGGCAGATTATTTTGTAGATTGCTTTTGGTGCTGTGTGTGCGCTGAAATTTTCATGGGATCACGATATGTGGATTCCAATCCTCGGATATATTGTAAAGTTTTCCTCAGCATTAATGGGTTGTGTATGCAGTCGCTCAAGTTCATCTGGTTTTGCTAGGATTCGAAGGTATTTCAGAAGCAAATTTACCTGTAGCCACCCTACTAGCTCCAGTACGTTATCCTGGGTTCGATTATGTATATCGCTTTACGATTTCGTGAATTATTTTAGGCCTCTTATTACCCCCGTTGGTCTTCTTCGCATTTGGGCTCTGATGCCATCACGTAAAGCATCTGAAGAACAGATCTATAAGCGGGTTTGTGTGCTAAATACCTCCTTCCAAAGTATTCCAGTCCCATCGCCCACTGGAGAAAAGCTCACAGAACTCAACCATGTCGGTTTGGGCAGTTTATCCACAGATCCTGTGACTTCCTCGTGGCCGCCGGCAGTATAGGCCTAGACGTATTTTAGTACTTGCTTTGCGATCCCGATACATTAAAATATACAAAATCATAGATTTGTACGTTTTATAATTTAATTTCAATTTATGTGTAGCATTCGCCATTTCTTTTGTGCCTTTACGAATATTTTCGCTTGTGCAAGTTTTATGTTCGTTTTGGAGCGGTAAATAAACGTTTGGTTACAGCGATTTCTGATTTGTATTTATTGCTTTATGGGAAATATTATGTGGTTTAGGGATTTAAACCAACAGCTGTAGGCGGCTGTAGGTCTTCTGGTTTGGACCGTCTCGAACCAGTTGCGCTTCCAGCATTTTGCCCAGGAATTAGCTGGTAAAACCTTGCTACACCATAAGACAATCCTTGAATCAGTGTTTTGTTTTTGTAAAACATTATTACCTATTATATATATTCCATAATTTTCATATCGAAATTCCTCTTGTGGCAACCTGCTACAAAATATACGTATCTTCTACCGCTCCTTCCTACAGATATCCACTATACTCTTTTCTTTTTTTTTTCTTTCCGATCATTTTATCTTTGTTCTGTCTTCGCTTGTTTAGGATATTCTCATGGGTTGGTTAACTGCATTCCTACTATGTGTGTTCGTGAGATATATCTGATCTTATTGCATCCATTCCAAGATCTTTTTGTTTCTCACTTGACACTGCACGCTTTTGATCCAAACATACAGTAACGTACTTTTTGTTATGACATCGAGTATGTTATATTTAGTTTTAGTCGTTATTTCCTTACTCCACCGATGTGCATTCAGGTATTTAATGCTTCTTGTGGTTACTAGTTGAAAAAAATCGATTACAACAGAAACTGAAAAATGTCGGTAATTTCAAATTGCGCTGTAAACGTGTAAACTATCGAATACATTTTACGCAGGCTAAAGTAACGAAAGCACACTTTTACTTTATTTTTCAGTATATTGATTCGCGATGTTTATTTGCGCAGTAAAGTGGTTTTTAGTTTTTTATATTATCAATCAAATTACAAATCGCATGGCGTTGCAAATAAGCCTTACTTATTGATTTATTTTAAATGGTCGTAGTACTAGAAAGAGGAAATTTTAACAGTTCATTGTAGTTATGGTGCAGCGGAAACACATGCGGATCACTGTCTCTGAGCACGTGATGGAGTGGAGGTTTACAGCTCCTGGGGGAGTTGGCCGTACATCAAGATATCAACTACTGCAGCGTGGTGTCATAACTGGGGAATGAGACATTTAAGTTTTACAGCTCCTCGTATGCTTCTCATCTCGTAATAATCCTAATAGTAAATCTAAGTATCGCCCCCACAGCATCATGAAGTACAACTATCTGCGGCGTTATCCTGTAAACAAATACCCTTATTTAAAAAACCTATTGATTAATTTGGATAGTTTTCCAAATAGAATGAGTAGTAGAAAGTGAAAAATTCGTATCTACAAGACCTATACGTAGAAATGAGGAGTCCTGCGCCCAGTAGTAGATCAGGTGAGGAAGAAGCGAAAGAGAAAACCTAAGCAACATTCGTGACTATATTTTAACGTCAGCGGGAATGCTTTGTATCTGTAGTAGGAGCGTTTAAAAACCTTAGGCAAGTTTTAAATGATCGTCAAGTCTGCCAATTCCTTAGGAACTTCGAGATGGTAGTGTCATAATACTATTGTTAGGATTTTCTGCTATAATACTTAAAACTGTAATAAATGTGTAAGCATATTTCTCATAGACTAAATGTTTTATGAAAAGTGAAATTCGAAGTGAAAAACTATTCCTGTCCAAACACATCAAACCAGGTAGACCGGTAGACACAGTACTGGGTGTTGAATTACACATCGAAATTGATAGTAGAAGAGAGATGGCGAGTTAAGAATAATCCAGAACAGTACAAATATGTTGAAAAGAAAATTAAAAAGAGAAATATTTCATTCAACAGAAAACTATGGAAAATTGCCAAGAGATGGTACAGTTACGGCCAAATAAAACCGGGCAGTACTTTACTCTATTGTGAATTGGTATTACATCACCTAAGAAACATAAAAATTAAAAATGACATATTAAGAATTCAAATTGTCAAGGTACTGTCAAGTAACGCCTGATTTACCAAAATTTATGAAAATGACATGTCAAAATGGTGGTCGTTTTTATTTGGCCGTAACCGTACATTTACTCGCAGGGTTGGCATGCTTTTCCCCAGCCCGAAAAAGCCCACTGGCTTTTTTCAGGTAAAACCCACCTGAAAAAACAGTGGTTTTAGACTAAATGTGGGTTTTATTTCAAAAATTTACAATGAAAAATATTCTAAAGCTGTAAGTGGCATCAAATCGTTCATTAATAGCAATTTCAATAATTTTACTGTTTTTACTCTGTAAAATCAAGTATACAAACTCGAAACTCAGTCGAGTTTCGCCTCTGGCGTGGTTAACACGTTGAGTTACCGTGCTACTTTTGCCTTTTCCTCCTGATGAAGCCCCTTACGAAAGTGGGCGAAACGTTGAGCTCTTCGACCTCAATAATAACACTGTCCAATCCTGGAAGTCGTTTTTTACTTATTTTAAATTGTTTTAATATTACGTAATTAACTATAACTTTTGTTAAGAAAAGGTTTTTCTATGAAGTATAGGTTGCTTTAGCAAATTGTCCTGAAAATCATGCATTACTGTACAATTTTTAGGCCGGAAAGTACTTCTTTACAAGACGATTTTGGAAAATTTTACTTTAGAGGACTATTTTGAAAAATTGATGTTTTGATTGGTTTACTATATTTGTTGGGTGTGGCTACTAAGGAAATCAACTTACTACATTGTTTGATTTGCAATATCTGTTAACTGTGGTTTTTAAGGAAATCAACTACAAATATCTCTAGATTCTTAGGAAGATATAATACTTGTTTGTTATTGTAATGTTTTAATATTTATGTAAAATTAACAAGAAACACAGGTGTCTAAAAATGTACATACCTCATCCGGAAATGCCCTTTACAGGACTTGTAGGCTTTTAGGGCTTGCCTTCGGCATCGGCCTGAAATGTGCTTATGCGTCGTGTAAAGATGCTCTTTCCAGAATTATTACGTAAAATAATTTTTACAAGCAGTAAAAGAAAGTCGTGTGATGACCACATCTAATTTTTTATGCCGGTAAATCATTGAATGAGGAAATTCCCTTGAAGAGACAAGATTCACATGTTTAATAAAGAATGTTTATTTGTATATTTGTAGGTAAATTACAAATTACCCAAGTATCTAGCTTTTACCTAAAAATAAAAATTGGTATTCATTCAGATTTTTACATAGGATACCTAAATTCAAAATCTCAGTGAATTTATCTAAAACCCGAAAAAACCCAAAAGAAACCCAGTGGGCAGATAATTTTTGAAAAATCTGGGTTGTTGCCAACCTTGTTTACTCGTACGTTGTATCGAAGTTAAAAAAAGTGGCTGGTTTATACATGAAGAGAATACGCAATGTACTGGAAGATGATGTGAATAACATTGTTGGAGACGAATACGAGCTTCTTAACACTCAGGAATTTTAACAGTAAAAACTAATTGTGTATCTAGTCTAACTGACTTCGTTGTTGGTGAAAGATGTGATAAGGTCAGAAATATTGACATCTGATATTAATTATAAAGAGCGTATAACCGGCTGGTAAAGCGTTTGTGCTTGCAGTTGGCAGGTAGCGGGTTCGAGCCCCACACCCGGACATCGGTTACATCTCGCGCTATCCGGCTATCGTACCAACACCGTTCGTTGTCGGGACTCCTTCAGAATGACATTCTAGCTATCAATGGCTTTGACTAGCCATTTGGCCGGCCTGCGTGTAAAGATGGCTTATAAAATCGCACTCAGTGTGGTAGTAACAGGCTCTCAGCACAGGAGGAGGAAGAAGAAGATATTAATTATAAGTTTGAAAACCCGAGGCATATTGACCATCCTATAGAAATCTACTGAACCATATGGACACGACCGGCGTAACCCGAAATGAATGAGAAGTAACTAATTTCCACAAGTGGCGTTACTAATAGAAATTAACCTAACAACAGCAGAGGAGGAATTGTGAACAAAAACGAAGAGAACCCCAATTTGGGTTTTGTAACTAGTTAGGGGTGCTATTATCATCCATTTTTTCTTCAAGTGCGTCTAATTTAACGTATCGTTGATCACGATATAAATGTTGATATGAGCAATATCAATATGTGGAATTATTTGAAACGGGGAGATATCCGTATTATAGTGGATTTATATTGAAGACGGGAAGGAATTGCCATTAAAGGATCAGCAGTACTAACGTATCAAACGATGGGAGCGTTATCGATACAACTGGAAATACTGATTGATAACGCGATTTTTTTATGTGACAACCGGTGACAACTTAGGCGATTTCCAACGTTTTTTCGATAAGGGTAGCATAGCAGGGAATGATCAAACGATTGAAATGGCGACTGTGTTTAAATATTGCTTATCTATCGAGATGGCCATTTAATTAAATCCAGACATAGAAATTAATAGAGAAAGAAGTAGTGCATACAGCCCTCATCAAGACGAAGTCACTATTATACTTTAAGGACCGGGGCACACTGGCTGGGGAGACAAGGAGGTAAACTCCTACCTGGTCCCCGTACTCCACCACCGAGGGCCTCGATGGGCCTCCAGTTAAAATCTCGGTACTTAAAAATCTTAAAGCAGTCAAATCAAAAGTTTAAGAATCTTGGTAATTATTATAAATGAATATGCAATGAGCAGTGATGCAACTAATTAAAAAATTAAACGTCTACAGCTCGCCCAAGCTTAGAAGGCGCTACTGTTTATACTTTCAAATGCCAAAGTACATCCAGAGAAGAATTTTCATTAAATTTACATTGACAACACTGTCACTCAACATACAAAGTATGAATAATGGGAAAAATGATGATGTTATTAAAGTTCTTCTGGCGAGACGCCACTAGATGATGTGTGATCGTCAAAGATAACATTGTCCGAGCAATGGGTACTTGAAGAAGCTTCAGATATAAAAGACCTAAGGCCCGACGTATGTATTTGGAGTTTAAAGTTTTCACTGTTATTAAAGATGCAATCGAGATTGCTCTAGATGGAAGATTAAAAAAAGAATTTATTGCATGCCGCAATACGTCGATCAACAATATTTTTCCAAATTTTCCAGAGAGAAGAACCCCGTACAGAAAAACTTCTCCCAAAATTGGTACCCCATCTAGTGTAAAAGTTTGGTAAAACGTTCTTAGACTTATCAAGCAATTTGACCTCAACAAGTGATGCCCTTATTGACTCTCTGAATGAAAAAATGAACATGAAATGGCTTCAAAATAAATGTCACAAAATTCACAAGCAAAATGTTTCATATAATCGTGGGTTTCAAATTACATGTAAAATGAGCTACATTCTAGAGAAGGGTATCTTGTCGATTCTTTTAACCCACTTTAAGTAGACAACATTACCTGAATCGTCATTCAAAATAGTTATTTTTATATCTAGAATGCGAAATGCTACTTTGCGAGCCAAAAGATCATTTGAGAACCCAAAAGCGCTTCGCATTCGAATGGAAACATTTTTTTATAAAACTGTATTAATATTAAGAAAAATTTAAATGAAGTATTGGATTCACCCCAAAAATTGAGTATTCAACAGATCTTCACGTTTTAGAGTCCCCTGAACCCAAAAAACATATTTTTTTCATTGGTCTGTCTGTATGTGTGTGTCTGTGTGTCTGTCTGTCTGTGAACAGAATATCTCAAAAGCGAAAAGAGGTATGGCGTTGAAATTTCATATATAAGTTTTGTGTACTATGTAGATGCGACAGCAAACATTTGAAGAAAATCACATAACCGGAAGTAGGTATTTACTCTTGTGATTTTTCAGTTTTTTTCGATTTTTTCAAAAACGGCTCTAATGATTTGTTTCAAACTTCACATTTTAATTACATTTTTAATGTGTATTGATGTAAGATAGGTGATTTTCCAGTTGAATACTTCTAAAATATGGGTTTCTTTTGTTTTGTTTTTATTTTTTTATTAATTCCTATTTTAAATACAACACCCGGTATATTATTACATTTTTGAATCCAGCTTAAAATTCTAGAGAAAATTTGTCTCTTCAACTAACGCCCTATTTTCTACCGTTTTTGTAGAATATGTAATTTTTGAAAAAAATTTACAAATTCTTAAAAATGTAAAATCAAATTTTTGGCTAATTATAAGTTCACTGGAAAAGAAAGTTGTGTACGTGTATCACACCAGATTTTATTCATTAAATAAATTCAAACGTACTTTCACGTTCTAGAACGTAAAAGTAGTTTGCGTCTTGTTTACGAAAATGAATCGCTTTATTCATTGAAAACAAAATGAAACTATCACCACTTTCTTGCCAGTTTTCGAAAAACTCTATTGAAGTAATCCTTTGAAACCTCTATGGCAAAGTGAGGTAGGTAGTGCATCATTGTGTATAGAATACATCATGTCTTTGCTTCATTGTTACTTCACTGAAAAGTACAGACACATCATTTTCTGATAAAAATATCTATTTATATACTTTGTATTGTTTATTATTAAACCCGTTTTAATCTTTAGGTTGGATTTTCTTGAAAACTGCTGTTCTCAGTGACGCCAAACAAGAGTATCTTTTTATGTAAAAACGTTTCTAGAATATCCTACTAAAACTGACGAAAATTTAGACCTCAAAAAGTTACTATATAGAACCCCCCATACATACCCCCCTCTATCCATAATCTACCGCTGAACCTTATATTAAGTCATTTTCAAAATTACAAAAACAATTATCTGCGCTTTTCTTCAGTATTCTAAACTACCTATTAACTTTGTATTTAAATGACAAATACATTTTTATATTACTGAATTTGTAGACCTACTTTCTATATTTTACAAATGGGTACGGGCCTTTTAGGGCTGAAGTCCTACTGGGCCTTTTCCGTGCCAGTCCGCTCTCTTTTCAAGATAACTCAGAACATTACAAAGGGTCGTTGTACTTATCATGAATGTACATTCTCAGACTATTTATAATGAAATTGATTGTAGAGTATTTGAAATGTCTCTTCTACGTTGGATATTCTGCATACTATAAGAGGGTAACAGCGCAGTAGTTGGCAGAGTGAATATCAGTAAATACAAGAAATTCTTCGTCTTCGCCAGATTCTGTTTTTTATGACCGCTAACACTTTCTGCAGCCAATTATGAAGCGAATAATGCAGGTTCGTCGTATTGAAATAGAAAGTTTCTTGATTCTTCTCTATAATTTTTTTTTATTATACACTATTGTCTTAATTCTTCGAATTTGAAGCGTTGCTTTTTATTATCAATAGTCTGTCATCAACATTTGTAGTAGATATTTTTTCTAGAAATCCACTCGTTTTAGTGCTAATGTCACAATATTTCAATTTATAGATTTATTTAGGTGTTTATACAACTTAAAAAAACATAGTTAATGGGCTTGACAAAAGGTTTCTGCGCAGTATCTTGTGATAAATTAGAATTATGTGGAATTTGGCAACCTGCGCCAACTAAGTTTAATAAGTGGAGTGACGCAAGGAAAAATCTGTTTCGCAGAAAATCTGGTAGCTTTTTACTCGCATATTTTATTTTTCTCGTTTAAATTTTCTGCGTATTTTCATATTTCGACACATTATCAATCACCATTTCATCTTCGGATTTTTTTTCTTGTTAATGTGATTTGTTTTAAACTACATAAATAAGTAACTTTGGACAGTAAAACTATAACTTTTTAACCTGCTTTTTGATGAGAATTATTTCTGAAATACAAGCTTACAGGCTATTTAGCAAATCTAACTTGACTTGTTATTATTTCGATTTTTTAATGAAATTAATACCGGGTGTCTTAAAACGAATTACATCTAGTAGGTTTTTAATTTTGTTTGCATATGTAAAATTTTGTGTGCCCTAGATTGTTATTGGTATTGCATTATGGGAACTTCAAAGCACACTAGATGTAATTCATTTTAAGACACCCAGTATTTCTCCTTGTATCTATATTTGCAATAACAACGGCTCTGAATTAATAACAGCCATTAAAGATTGCATTTATTATAAATGATCCAGAATAGAATCTCTTTAAAACTATTTAACGGCAATTTAACTGGTATTGTCATTGTCAATCAATGGTATTCTTCAATGTGAAAATAAACTACCAATCCAACGAATATTTTAGTGACAATATTTCGAGAAGCTTTATTTCAACGACAATTTTTTCTGTAACTATTTTTTAATAAAAAATAACTTGGATTTTAGTTTTAGAAAAGTGTTCTTTGTAAAAATGTTGCTAGGATCGGTTACTATGGATACAATTCAAAGACCACTAGTTTTGTGAATTTATAATTTTAGTGTTAGAAGTATGTTTATTGATCATTTGCAATAATTTAAAAGTTAAATTGTCAAGACGATTAGGACTCTAGGTCAAAATATTGCCGAGAATTTTGCTCTACAGATTGTCTCGTTTCTGTTGCTTTAGAAAATAATGACTCGTGGAAGCACTCGATATTTTCGTCGGCACAGAAACTCGTATCTGAATCGCAAAAATTATTGTCGGCAATATTTTGACCTCTCGTCCCATTATTACTGATAAATTGTGAAATATCCTGAATAAATGATGAATCAGGAAGTAACCTAACTTTTACATATCCTCGAGAAGTTTTTCGGTGTACACATCTATAAAATATAGGAGATAGAAAATCGGTTAATTGGAGCAGTCTTTCATGGAAATTGTACAACGTGATAGATTTTTGCATGCAGTTGTGCATTAAAATTTCTTTTTTAACGCTTCTAATTATTTGCAGCAGATTTTAGGTATTATATAATTAGGTACATTACTTTTCTAAAATCAATTTGGCTTAGCAACGCCTGCTGGATGAAAATATGCATATTTCTTATTTATATCAAGTTTAAAAATGCTATTGATATACTTATATGAGCATTGGCATTGGAAGGGAGATCAAGTTAAACCCCCTTGATATAAGAAAGATTACAAGGGAAAGGGGTAGATTCTATTTTATGTGATGCGGTATAGGATTACTATATTTCAAATTTACTGCCAAATGTCGGGGTCACTTAGTTACTGAAGATTGCAATTGAGAACTACCTGACAATTTATGGCAATTGTTAGATGTTCTGAACATTTTAGTCCAGTTACATTAGAATCTGTCTGCAGAAAAAATCCAAGTGAGCTGAAATTTTGCATACACCTTTATTTTGACATTACAAATAATGTCTCAGAAGTCCCCATCGATATCGCGCTTGCGTTTTGAGTTATTCAAGGTCAAAGGTCACAGAAACGGAACAGTTTTTCGTAAATATCTCTCTTTCTATGGGTTGTATGACTTTTAGTTATTAGAAGAATTGAAGGCTAGGAAATTCTCTACAAAAAAGAGTATACAGGTTTTTTACGTACAACTAACTATTCAGTAAATAATACACTGTTAAGTTTGGCAGACGGGTTTTACTTCCTTTTACGATAAAGGAAGTATTGGATTCACCCCAAAAATTCTAAATTAAGTTTTCAACAGATCTTCACGTTTTAGAGTTTCCTGAACCCAAAAAACATGTTTTTGCTCATTGGTCCGTGTATCTGTGTGTCTGTCTGTCTGCGAACAGAATATCTCAAATGCGAAAAGAGGTATGGCGTTGAAACTTCGTATATAAGTTTTGTGTACTATCTAAATGCGACAGTAAGATTTTGAAGAAAATCGCATGAGCGGAAGTATGGTGTTTACTCTTGTGATTTTTCAGTTTTAAAATATATCTAAAATAGGAGTTAATAAAAAGAAACAAAAAAAAAACAAAAGAAACCCGGTATTCAACTAAAAAATTACCTATATCACATCAATACACACTCAAAATGTAATAAAAATGTAATGTTTGAAAAAAATTGTGCCCTTTTTGAAAAAATCGAAAGAAACTGAAAAATCACAATAGTAATAACCACACTTCCGCTTATGCGATTTTCTTCAAAATCTTACTGTCGCATTTAGACAGTACACAAAACTTATATATGAAGTTTCAACGTTTCAAACGCAATCAATCTGTTCCAGGTACGCATTTTAAACGTCCATGCTTCTAATACAAAAATATAGAACAGATGTAACTTATTTCCATACGCTGTCGTAGTTTAAGATTTTATTTGTTCCCTACTTGTAAACATCAATTTATCAAGTCACTGTATTCACCTTGAAAATGTTTCTTAACTGGCTAGCCAGTAAATTTTTTACTGGCTAGCCAGTTATATTTTACAAGCGTGCTCATAGATAAATGATAGCGTGCAAAGCCAGAGTTGTCTTTCTTAGTATGTGTCATATTGATGAATTTAGTTGCTTGTCAGTTTGACATTTTGAATAAATGGTAAATTTCTAGTTATTTACAAGTGAGGAACAAATAAAATATTCAACAATACACACCAGGTAACCATTTTTACTGGCTCAAGGATATGACAGGGTCGCCTGACGGCTCGCCAGTCATCCCAATCCTATCGCCAGTAAAACCTGTTTTACCTGGCTTGTAATGTTAAATACTATAAATTATCATTGCAAAACAAGGATTTCATTTTTCTAAATGTTGCTCTAGCCATCTCAATCCGAATTTTTATTTCTCTTACTCTATCTGGGTTTACATCTTCGGTTATTATACTACCTAAGAATTTTGATGTTTTTCACGACTGAAAACCATGGATTTAATTTTACTAATATTGAACTTAAGGCCTAGTTTCTCTCCACTTTCATTAATTTTATTGCTAAACTATTTACTACAAATTTATTATAAACATTTCTGTAATCTTGTTTAAAAATTGCTACAAAAAAGGATGCATTTGTTACAGCGTTACTGCAATTTTGCCATGCAATTAACTGAAACCTGGCTAAGAATTCAGTCCAACCACGTAAAACATTTACTGACTTCTCTGTAGTTTAGTTGAAACTCCTTATATCATTCAAAATGCTTCAGTTTTGATAAATCGCGACGAGCTGCCAATCCAATTATTGAATTTCATTCTAATTGTAGTAAATGTGCCAAACGATTTCCTCTCCTTTTTCGAAGTGGTGCAAAATATTTCTAAACTATATTCCAGTCTCGGAGTAGAAAAAACTAGGCGAAGCTATTTTATACTCGTATTAAAATATAATTCCTAGTTGGTTATTGGTTCTTTTCTAACTGTAAATAATAATTCAGTATTTGGATATTCTGTATAAAGAGCTGTATGCGACTACTTTCCACTAATCTTTTAAACCTCTTTTTCAGATTTAATTCGAAAATTAGGCAAATTTGTGTAAATAGAATCCTTGATGGGTGTAAGTAGTTGAAGTTTCAGTATATTTGCTGTAATCTCATGTGAAATGCTGGGATGAGCTTTTCCTAGGGATTTGATAACGTTCTGTGTGTCTGTTTTTGTTGCGATATAAGTGGTTTTATCTGCCACAGTTAACGTTGAGTTTAGTTGCCGTTTGGTTTGGAATTCTTGTATTCTGCCTTTACGAGTAATGTGATGTTTCCTGATTTTGTTAGGATTTGAAAGCATTATTAGGGTAACGGTAACCCATAGAAAATGTTTTTATAGAGTTCTGTTTTGCTCGTTCACTCACGTTTGAAGACCATTAAATGTGCTATTGTTATACATCATTAGAAACAAAGTAGGCGAATATGCTCGATTTACTTTTGTTATTCTTTTGCTTCTAAACTACAACAAACATCACATTGTCAAACGAAAAGTACGAAATTTTGACTCCATACTGCTATTGAAACTCGGCAGAAAATTAGGGAGTTGGATTTTGAGCTTCTACCTTATCCAGCTTATAGTCCAGACCTTGCATCTTCAGATTACCACTTATTCCAATCGATTCCTGCGTGGAAGAAATTTCACAAGAGTTGAAGAAGTTGAAGCTGCATGCCGAGAATTCTTTACCTCGAAAAGTCCAGCATGATACCGTCGCGGCACTGAGTTTTTTGCAGAAAGATGGCGAAAGACATTCATAATGGTCTATAGGTCTATACTTTAGTGAACACGAATTTCTCTTTGTTCTTTTATTATTAAAAATCATGTTCGGTATGCTTTCATTATTTTAAATTGAAAACTCACCACATTTAATCAACAGTTTTGACAGAAGTGTGTAATAAAGTGACAGATATGTGCAATAATATGTTTATTGCATAGTATTCAATAACAACATGCTTTTGACATATGGAAAGTGTCAAATAATAGCCTCCTTTAGGCAATGATAGTCGAAAAATGTATTTTTGAGATGTCTCCCTTCAAGGTAAATCGTGATTATCATATCACCGGGAAATTTTCTAACTTAGAATCGCGAGTTCTTTAACCAAGAAGTTGATGGCTCCCTTATATGGTTTTGCTCATTTTAGTGTTAACCTATCATTCCTCCGCAGTAGCTCAGCCGGCCCGTTAAATGCTATTGGTTACGGACTATTTTGTGTACTCACAGCTCGCTATACTGCTTACATTGAAGTGTTGCCTATTAGAGCGTTCAGCGGTTAGAACAGCTGTGAGAAGTCAAATTGAGAAATTATTTGGGAGTGAGCTGAAGTATTTATAAGACACAGGAATAATGTGATAATAAATGGATGGCCTGTATGGGGTGGTGCCAGTGAGACTCAGGTAAAGAAACTGCAAAGGTTTCAAAATAATGTTTTAAGAATAGTTTTAAATGCACAGTGGTTTATTAGGAACTATCAGATTCACCGAGAGGCGGGAGTGGTTACTATCAAAGAAGCAATTCAGATAATATGCAAAAGCCAGTTTCCATTGGCGTAACTAGCGGGGGGGCCAGGGGGGCCAGACCCTCCCCAGAGTGCCGTCTGGCCCACCCCAGAAGAATGAAATTTAAATAAATTAAAAAATCTGCTTTTGTAGGTATTAAACCATTTAAACCTAGGGAGTTATTAACGACCGACCCACATTTTTACATTTTCCGACTTTATTATTTGTTTTGACTAAAAAAAACATAGTATAAATACCGTATGAGTGGTTATAATTGAAAATAATATGCAAAATAAAACATAATTAGTGCAGAACTACAATATAGTTTTGTTAATCTTTAACACAAAACAATATTTTTTTCCAGTGCATCATTTCTTTTAATTTCTCTTCAGTAATCTATAAATACATGGTCACCTAATATGCCTAGAAAAAGACAATTTGAATTATTTTATATGCGGGTATGTAAATGAGCGCGAAACTGGAGTGAATCTAACGACTTGCTGAGCGCATGCCGCTATTTAGGCTCGTCCAGTTCAAACACACTACGACATGCTATTTGGACGTTTGCTTTGTCTAAAGAGTTCAGTTTATCATTTTGAAGAGTAGGATCCAGAATTGTATGTTTAGTAATATTTAAGGTAGCAAAGTAGTGTCATAATTATAGATTTGCAAAACCCCGCAGTGCCAGGTATGAGGGCCCTGATCGAAAGAAGATTTTTTCTTAATTTACAATGTGTACTGTTAAAAGCTTTGGGGGCACAAATATTCACATGAAAAGGTTTTCTTGGGTCATTTACGATATTATTAATAAAATTAACAAAAGCAATGTGAAGTGTAGTCATTTTCAAAATGACAGCTTTAAAAGTAAGGTATGGAACATCGAAGATCAAGTTTGGCGTCGCCCCATCTAGTTATTAGAAATATTTAAGAAGTTTCATGCCCAGTTACTGAAACTGCATATTTTTTCTCCAAATATTTTTAAAGAATTTAAATTTAAAACGGTTTTGTTAAAAGTTTTAGATAAAATTAAAATTCAAAGTACGGAATCGGAATCGCATGCTGAAAAGCATGCATTATGGGAAATGGGGCGTCAGCTGTCACTGAGCACTGAGGGCCTTCTGACTCAATAATCAGTGTAATTAAAGACAACTCACAACTTACCAAATTACAAACGCGAGAAAATCAAAGTAACACTAAAAGTATTGTTTTTTAAATTTTAAAAGTAAACGCCAGAGATAAAGAAGAAATGAACAAGCCCATGCAAAATTTGAAATAATACAAAACTTTCACTTATAATACCATGAGTAGTCAAAGTTATGTCGACTATTTTTGTGGTGGTGTCACGAATGTCCATTGCGCTTTGGTACGATTAGGACGAGTGCGATAGCACTTGAATACCTTCTAGGAAGATATATCCACTGATATTTTTTTGATTGGTCAAGAAACGTCAGAATTCTGGATTTTCATTGGTCACTTTTTGACAGATGATAGGTGAATTGAATAGTCTTAGAAATAGTACCTCTTAAAAAAGATTAAAAATGACTTGGCCCTTACGGCTACACAGAATAACGCAGGAAGCTGTATAGACATACATAGAGCAATAGATGTATTTGCAGAAATACAAGGAAAGAAAAAACATTTTTAGATTGTAATTGCGGGGGACGCTCATATTATTGAAATAAATTTAAAGACCGTTCATATCTCAGTTTGCAGGTATTTGAATTTCCCTGGTGTATTAGTACACTTACGTGTATTTTTTAGTATTACATAATAAAGTAACTTAATCTTGTATTTACCAACAGGTTTTTGTGCCCTATATAAGTATTTATCCGCTGTAGTAAATAGAATTTTGTGGTGATGACGAGTGTAAGTGATCCTAACTGCTTGAATTTCCACAGTTGCAAACTCAATATATTATGATAAAGAGAAATCACAATAACTTTGAAGAAGATATTAATTTTTTCAAGAAAATATTTACTTCAACCGTACTGAGAAAAAATTGATGTGATGTTTTCCAAAAAAGGTATTTATCCTGGAATAATGGTTTTTACCGCCAACTTCATTGAGTTGCGAGAGGTAATCTATACATTTTTTATGTTGTTTATAAACCGATTCAAAAACAAGCAAATAACTTGATGTGAAAAGGTAATATATGCAAATTCATGTCTTCAAAGATATGCATAGATATTGTCGATGGTTGGCTGGGGGCCTGGCCCTCCCCAGCCAAAAATCCTAGTTACGCCAATGCCAGTTTCTTAATATTCACGACTGTCCAGCAGCTCACGTCTATTCCATTGGTGAAAGGAAAATTCATACGGGATTAAAACGAAAATTACCGCAGGATTTATATTTATCGGATTCGGATGACAATAAATAAACCCCTAAATGTAGTGAGAAGGAGATTTTAGTGCCTTCATAGTAATGTATAACAGTTATAAAATATGTGTCATCGCAGCCATGAATAGCAACTTCAAGTGCTGAACTGGCTTAAATTAACAGTAAAAAAAAGGAATGGGATAATGTATTTATATAACTAAAATCGACATAATTATAGCTGCATAATGCGGAAGTGTTGAATAAACGTCTTTAATATATACTGTTTGTTATAAGGTAGGTACATTTTGGCGCAATCAATGTTTTTGTTTTGGGTTGTTTGACTGGCGACATCGTCCTTTAATTTTTGATTAGATAAATAGTAAATCTAGTAATTCTGTGTTCAGCAACATAAATTTAAAATACAAAATTGAGACTAAGCAAGATGACATAATTTGTTGGCATCGATTCAGTTGATTATCGCATTTATATAAGGTAGTTGATATTGGCAGCTGTTTTATTTTGACCAAATCCTACATATTAGCGTTATTTATTGCAGGTGTAATCGAATTGTAGTTCTAAACAAATATCAAGAAACATGCTTGCGATAGTTATAGTGAACATTGATTACAGAAATAATTTAAAATGCAGAACATGACAACAATATATCTAAAATTAGAAGAAAGTGATAATTACTAATGTTATTTTCAACATTCATAATTTTTTCTTGAATTTTTTCATATAAAGGTATCTAAAATGTTGCTGAAAATAGAATTACTAGTTCTAAATTGTCGAAGAAACAATAGAGGATTTCATTTAAAAATCCAACGCATAAAAAATAATTTATTGCACCAAATGTACCATAAATTTCAGTGCTCGGATGACACTAACGGAAGCGATAAGATAGAGCTGAAGCTCTCTAACGTAAACGTTTTATTTAGTCCGCTTGGTACTAAATGTCA
This sequence comes from Agriotes lineatus, assembly GCA_940337035.1. Lineage (NCBI taxonomy): Eukaryota > Metazoa > Arthropoda > Insecta > Coleoptera > Elateridae > Agriotes > Agriotes lineatus. The sequence continues at coordinate 10,254,644 of OW679198.1, read as the reverse complement.
TGTATAACATTTATATGTTGATGTGACAATACACGATTCTTAAAAAAGGTGTTTTATCAGCTGTACAAACACAAACGTGACATTTGTGTTTCGTGAAAATTGACTTAGTATTGTTTGGCCAGCTTGAGAATTGACGCTAATACTGCTTTTTATGCACAAAGGAGAAAGGGTTGGTAATCCGTCTCGTCCATCTGTGAGCGTTATCGTTTCGCGAATGTAGCTGTTTGGACTAGCTTTACCATGCCAATTTTTCCCACTTACGTCGGTCAACTCAACAGCTGTTGTTCATTCTTCTCAATGAAGGTCTAGGACAAACCTCCCTTTACATCACATGTCGATTGAAGCCAACTTCGCCCGTCGTATCCTCGTACTGTCCATTTTGGTTTTATCTAGGCCAGCCAGGCATGACCTTCTGTTACCGAGCAAAGATTTTCGCTAAGCGCCCGGTAACCAAAATTTCACTTGATTTTCGCATATTATCATCGATTGAATTACTGTACAAACACAGGTTGAACCTCTTTTATTAATTAGATATTGCAATGTGTTATCCACCGTCAGTATTGAATATACTACAAGCCGTTCACGATCTTTTTGGGTCAGGTGAGGCTATGACCATCTAGTAATATTGTTGGCAGAACGTCTGTTGCAACTAAACTCCCTCATGGAAATAGATACTTTTTGTGTTAGGTTAGGTTGTTTTCAGTTTAAGGTTATATTTTCTGAATAGGTACATTGTTGCCGGACATTCTCTAGTCTCCACATCGACTCGCGTTCTTTTAAATTTGGTCTGTCTTTTTTAAATTGGAAGTAGCATCGGTTAATGGAAATTTTTTGTTGTAACAAAATTATTGTGGGAATTATGACTTTTTCTTTGATTGTCTTAGTTTATATAGTGAAACTGCCTTTGAGCATTACATCCTTCGATAAAGTGGATATTAACGTCAATATAACATTATTCCATACTCAAGTTACATGTATGAAGTGACTTTAAATTCTCAATAACTTGCAAAATTAGAGCTTTAAATGTGTGTAAAAATACGTCTTCCCTACTCTTGCGGAGTTTCGGTGAACTCCTTGGCAAAAATTCTGCCGACGCCGTTGTATGTGATCATTATTTTGAATTCTAGTACCAAATTGTCCAGGGCGCTCGAGCTGAAGTAATTAATTACATTGTTAATGGTCACGCTACTTCGACCGGCACCAAGTAGAGGAAATCGATTTGTAGCAATGACGGCCCGCCGACACAGCTTCGCCACTAGAAATTCCACGGCCGGAAATTTGACTGTCCTGCGGATATATCGATTGCGCGCCCGTCCTGCACAACAAAACCCAAGCGAAGCAGCTCCGCAGATGCTGCTATTTCGTACCTATTCGAAAGATGCGGGTCACGCTTCTTCTCTATTCTGGAGATTCCCAGACAATGAGAGCTCAATCGACGGCTCCTTCCTGCTGCTGCACCTAATGGAATGCAAAATTGCAAATCGCACGTTCACAGGGCGTCATATTTTTATCGCTCAAGCTTCGCCGGTACGGTATGCAGCAAATTCAATTTGTTTTCCAGAAACGTATGTATATTATTCATTAGTGCTGTGCTGCTAATGCCTTGTAAATAACGCAACGCTAGAACCTTGAAGGTGTAAAGTGTAGTTTAGAGAATAGACGCTTGAAGTTTGGGTAGTTTAGTTCAACTATTTCTCTTAATTTTTATTAGCCAATAGATGCGTCTGCCAATTTCGACCAATAATGGCAGGCTTAAAATATTATTTTCGTCACATTTATTTTAACCAATCAGGGTACACAATTTGCGGAAGGTACTGGGTATTAATATCTGGGAACTACTATCAGTTGTGGCTCGCTCTAAGAAGCCAAAAAGCCATGGCTCTGTCATTCTAAACCAGTCATTCAATATTTTGTTAATTGTAAATGAAACATTTTTTTGTACGTTTTTTTTTGCTATTCTCATTTTAAAGCTTAAACAAAGCACCAGACACTTTTATTTGACGAATAGGAACTGTACGATAAGCACTGATTGCTTTCATCACGGACGCGTTTATGGCAGATCTAAGTGACTCACAGTTTTTGACAGTTTATAGACTGCAGCAGGGGTTAAGCGGTAAGAAGAAGGTCCAAAGGTGAGTATATTTTAACATTCAAAGGGAGCCATTTCAGTGCAGGCTCAAGTCTCAAGCAGCGCCAGTCTGGCATGGCCCCTGCTATAACGCGCGTTGAGTTTCTGCTTACAATTTTTGTACATACATTGACTTAATCGAGTTCAGATGAAGCAAGGCTGCGTCCGGGGACAATTCCGACAGAAAATACGTTGCACGTTGGGGTTTCCGCAAAATAATTACGGTTACCATTTTATTGTACTACTCACAATTTACTGGTAAATTGTCGCACATCTTGAAATAATATACATCACTTACGCATGCATCTATGTATGTCAAACAATGGAGATGCAATTTTTTTTGGCCGAGTACTACATTTAAACAAAAAAATCAAGAGATGTATTCTATTCAGTTCATCATATTTTATTAGCCTGTAAAATTTAATAAATTTTTTTACTATGCTAACTTTTGCCAGTCCACATGCGAAATATTTAAATCTCCTGATAACGGAGGTGGGGGGGTGGGGGGGTTGGAAAATGCATTTTACGTTTGGTGATTGGCTCTACCATCAAAATTCTTCACTAGCCGCCACTGACTGCTGTAAGTGCTGTATACAAACAAAATACTACAGCACAGTATCTATAAGTTATAGATACTGTGCTGTAGTATTTTGTCTATAACAACGCATAGTAATTGCACCAATATGTATACAAACTAAAGATTTTGTGAATGTTTTGAGTTGTATCGCTCAAACTTCCGCTTAGTGGTAAATTGCGTTAGTTTTTTAGTTAATCATCTCGCTTCGCGGTTGGGTTATTTAAGCTGTCAGGACTGACACTCTTTGTCAGCAAGCAACAAGTTTTCGCAATATAACCGTCAAATCCGAGATACCTATTAGATGAATACAAATAATCCCAAATCTATAATCTCCCACAGTGATTATATAATTGGACATCGCTATCGCAAGTGTGGCAACTTAAGCTTTCTGATATACATATTTATTTTTCTGCTTCTTGTAAAGTAATCTTGAAGACAAGATCTGCAATTTGTGCTATTTACTAACTGTTATTACTCCTTAAATGTACTTTATATTCATTTTCTTCTTAATAAAAACTCAGAAATATTAACGTAATATCCTCAGATGCTAATGTGTTCAACAGTGCCTTATTTTCAGTTTTCTTAATAAGTTGGTCAAGTTGTAAGTGAAAAATTACTTTTGAGCGCCTGTTGTTGACCTCATTAGTACCACTTCGGCATCTAACGCATAGCAATGAAAATTCCTGGATGGACTTCGGTTGCTGTAATTGAACTCTAATGGCATCCGGCGCCTCCACCAAAGTTCTCGGGCTGTTTGGCGTTTTACCACATAGTTGACGGGTACACGCATCCCTCAGTGTAGCGAAGCTTCAGAAGAACTTTTTCACATAAAGGCTAGGGTAAGGGCGATGAAATTTATATATTTTGATTCTTCTAATTATTCGCTGAACTGATACGAGATTTACTACTCGTAGTCTTAGATGAAATATATTATACTAGCAGTCCAGTGAGACAAATGTCTCATTTAATAAAACAAAAAAGACGTCATTGTTGGTAGCAAACTACCAGTCGCATTCGCCTTGATAAAATTTGCCTAGAATCTAACCTAAAAAGTTAGGATTAGGATAATTAATATAATAATTAGTGTTAGAGACTGAAATTCGGTTCCTGACCTGACATGACCATTCCAAACATATAACTTTAATAACTTTTTTCTCTATCTCTTACGGTTTGGCTGCTGAAACAGCGTCCCAGACAGACAAAACAGCGTCCCAGACAGACAAAACTGCGTCCCGGACAGACACGTCTATTAGATAAAGGATGTTACGTAAAAGCGAAATGCTTTTAATTTCTGTACATATTAGTTGTGTGATTATTGGAAAAACAGAAAATTCCACAATCTTAAAAAGAAATGAAATTCAAACTCAGGTAGCAGTTGTGCATCTTGCTAAATAGTTTGTTTTTATACTAAACAAACATGACATTACTATGTAGATATAGATATGTATATTTATATATATATATATATATATATATTTTAAATCGACAGTGATAAAAATACAAGAAATCGGCAGTGAAGTAATCGATTAAAAACATAATCCACCCCTCGGCACTGAAGTTCCTTTTTATCCATCATGTGGATTATTTGCTAAATCCACGTTCGTGATAAAATGCTAAACTTCTGTGTCTTGGTATACAAACTACTATTCCAAGAAACTAACTAAAATATAAAGCTTAAAATCTTCTTATTTCTACTCTTCTTTGTCTTCCAATAAATTTTGCTGTGGATAGAGTACAGCATAGGCACTTTTGACTTTTGATTTTAGTTCAAAATGTGCGAAAAACTATGATTTTAGTATGGAATAGGCATAACTAAGCACACATTGCCATTAAAAAAAGGATTCTGATTATTTTCAAAAAAATTTAGACACACAAAAAAACGCTCGGAAACTCTTTAAGACTCTGGCTAGTAAAGCTATTTTTATGAAGTTAAATTAAGATGGGTCGGCAATACCTTTCCAGATTATGCGTTTGATTATAATTTCAAAGAGAATTTACCAAAGAACTTGAAAGTGGAAAAAAGTGAGGTCACGAGGTCCGTTCGTCAGAAGGTTTACACTTTGAGATCCGTCAGCCAAATGAAATTTTATTTACTAGTAGTTTTTGGTTGATATTTGGTTCCATAGTTTAGTTCTGTTCTTTTATATACGATATTTGACTAGGTCTGGGGCATCACCTGAAAATCGAATATCGTTAAATCGTATGTTGGTAAAAAAGTACATTGATAGGAAATTTGAGGCGTACAAGTCGAATTTAATGTTGTGGTAATGTATGAAAGGGTTTTTAGGGCAAGAATTTTAAAATGAAAACGTTCCCAAATATCAAATCGTTTAGGTAATTGTAAGTCTTCCAGGTTGAATGGAAATCTCGTCTAAATTTGTTTAGAGCGTACAGCGACGCCTATAATTGGCCTAACGGTTGTTGGCTGAGTACCAAAATAAAAAAATAAGAGCTAGCAAATGGACTATAGGCATTATTATTATAGTTTAAATTGATATAATTTTAATCGTATGTCAAATATACGGGGGCGAAGTGCAACATTTTCGGACTGTCGAGTGAGGTATCAAAGCGAATGGTGTATTTTCTTTTAGTTTGGTAGTATTTGGGTTACTTGTAATTATTAGTGTTTAATTCAATTTTATCTTTGTACATTATATCCCAGTCAGGTCGTTTTTGTTTGACTAATTAGATGTATTGTTATCAATTGTTATAAACAAAAGATAGTCTCGTTTTAGGCTGAAGCTTAAAACAATTGTCATCTTTCTCATGCTGGGTAAGTTACACACATTTATTGCTCCCAGAAATAAAAGAATTGTATAACAATCGCCAACTAGAAAATTTGTTTGTGTTGTTTATACCGGAAAGTTGACACTTTCTCATAACTAAATATGATTTTATATCCATTGATCCATGTATATCCAGTGTTTGATTTTGCTCTTCGTTAAACTAGTAAATAGCAGCTGATAATAAATTCTACGACAGTAGCAGTTCTGCGTAACTGTCTGAGTGCAAGTAAGTAAGCACACCAGTAAATCTTCGTGTAGGCGAATCAACGAAAAGAAAGTCGTTTCGAGGGTTGTAAGCACATATCGGCCAACAGCAATTCCAAGATAGTACCTGAAGATGATGGATCCTGACAGGCGTTTCAAGAGACGGAAATCCAGGTATCTTGAATGCAAGTGCCTGGAATCCTGAGTTGTTGAAGAGATACTGTAGATGAGCGTTTTCTCTGGGCCGATCGGCTGCCTATCTTAGCCGTTGCATTTGACCTCCTGCTGTGGTTACTAGTGTACGAAAATAAAGTACAAATATCATTTTGTTTTACTATTTAACATATGAGTTTTGTTGATTTATAAGTGATAATTTTTCCTGGCACATGTTTACGAGGCTACATACATTTGTATTGAAAGACCCTGAGAGATCGAACCCTGAAATTTGTTTAATTTTCATGGTGCAAGAGGAATCGTATAAAAGTATGTGCTGCATTTACTCGCAGTTCCGATATTTCATACGAAATTATATTTACATTATTAAATTATAATTAATCATAGCATATTTTATATTCGCGCCAACGTCGAGCTGTACATAACACTATCTTACTGTGTAGTAAATTCTCCTACACAACTTTGGATAGGCTCACTGTCTCGGTGATTATATGGTAGTGGGTAAGGATTGCACAAGTGTCTCTTATAGCTACTAAATAAAAAACATGGCCCCAGTTGCCGTTTAGCGGCAATAATAACTTCAGACTATCTAGTACACTAAACAAACTTTACTTGCCATCGAATGCACCTATCCCACATCAATCCATTAAAAAAATTAAAAGGTATCGGCAGATCGCATAAAATAAAATACTAGTTAAATTCCAATCCCAAGATATAAAATAACAATAGCCAAACGCTAATGGAAATTCGCTTAGATACCACTATAAACGTGAAATAACAGCGGTTATAGTAATTTGTACAACTAGTTTTGAAAGCCATTCTTTTTTTTTCATGAATTTGTAGTCAAGCAAATGAATGAAAAAAAGGGACTTTTAAAACGTGTTGGATAGTGATCTCTTGTAACTCGAAATTTAGTCTTAAAGGACTTTGGAATTTACAACTGTCAAATTGACAATTCACAATTTTAATAAAACGATTTTTCTTTAAAAACAGACGACTTTCATGATCACTATGAAAAAAACATAAATCTTATGTTAAAAACAATTTAAAAAAAACTGCAGCTAAAAACTTTGATCAAAACTGGCATTACACAAATAACATTAAGTTTGTCATCTTCTGAAGCCACCCAGAAGTTAAATTATTAATATATAAAAATTACAAAGAGCTAATTATATTCGAACAACCCTGAATGGAGAGTTACCAATATATGAAAACATATATGGCGTTCTTGTATTCAAAATGATCTCAGAGAGTTACTATTGATAAATATAAAAACTATGCGAGGTTCGTTGTAATCAAAATGAACTTAAACACTAGACAGTTATTATAAACAATTATTAAAAAAATGAAACCGCAATCGTCAAACTCTGAAAACGGAAATAGAAAGTTAAATTACTCAATTTTGAAATATACAACAAAATCATGACGTGAAATAGTTTGCAGGATAATATAAGCAAATAAAAGAATTTAGTTAGTTATTCGCTGAATCCGCTAAAGGCTAAACGAAGATAACTCTAATTAAAGGAGCTTTCTCAGCTAACCACGGGACATCTGTAAGGTTCACAGAAACAAGGAGGATTACCTGTTAGTAATACGTCATAATAAATGCACTGCCACATGAGATAGCAGCGGCTTACGGGATAAAATCGTTCTTCCTCTTGAGCCTCTGCCAGCCCCGAGTCCCTTTCTAAGAACATCGGAAGACAAGAGTCAAAATTCTGGGAATAATCGGAAGAAGTCTCCATCATTAAATTAGACGCATATGGGCCCAATAAATTGACGAAGTATCAAATTAGGATTTGTAAAATTTCCCAAAAATTAACCAAAATAGGCAACATGCCCCATACACAGGTGCTAAAGTGATCTAATTCCAAGGAACGGCGTGGCTGTATCTAAAAGAATTGCCGTAGAAGAAGACCCAATGTGGGCACTCGTACATTGCCGATAGCGAGGATTGTTTTCCGTAAAACTTCTTAAGAATTTGTCTTAACTAGTTCACCATTTTTAAGCCTATAAAACGACAGCTTAATTTTAAAGACGACTACAAAATCGAATAGTACGTACCTTGTAGTTATATGCTGAATTCTACTCTGGGTATGTGATCTTTAGAATGTAACCTTTCCATGAAAATTCTAAAAGATTTTTTAAATTATTAGTTGCTGTAATTTTTTGGTGATAGACAGTATTGATTTGCCTAGAACCCGTTAGAAAAATATAGCACGCTATACTTCAACTTCTTTCCATATATTGATCGTTAATAAAATGTATATAGTATATGTATTCCTAACGTCGCATTTTTTAAATATAGCAAATTTCTACGCCTACTGTTTGGGCCACCCTCCTTAAACTTCAACATTATAATTTCTACTACCTTCTTAAGCCAGTTAGAGGCCACCTTCTAAACACTTTAGTGCCTTCTTACAACCTTTTGAATCGATATTGAAGAATGGTTACGTCACATCCCCCACTAGCCACGTTAAGAGTTCAGTGTACAATTATTTTTCCCCGATCCTGAATCAAGTGTCCGATTATTCGCAGAAGCGTATCGTATCGGGATTAACCATTCCGAGTATGATAACCAATTGTTATCTGTTATCTGTAACTCAAATAGTGGCTTTATCTTTACATGTTATACCTATTGCATCATTTTGTTGCGTTTCCTTAGTATTTTAAAAATGAATTTCTGGTAGACGCATTATAAAGAAATGTGTTGCATATTTGTTTAGACAAAGAGAAATTAGCCACTTGGTTAAAAAACCATTATAACTGAGTAATATTTTGGTTGAATCTATATATATATATATATATGCGTATAGCATTTTCAAATGCACTTGTGTGTCAAGTTCCCGGATTCGTTTAGAAACGCGGACGTTTGTTTTTGCCAGGGTTTCTGTCCCCATTAACCACGCTCTAAATGTCTAAATCATAGCATTGTAGTGGTGGTAAGCTGTTAGCTGCCCACGTTACATAATTTAAAGGACTTCTCAGCTGAGTTTCAACATCATTAGCAGACGTTCTCTGGATTTATTGTCGGTCATCCACGTTTGTTGTGGCGAAACTGATGTAGTATAGCGTTTACGTGTTTACTTCGACAGGCTTCACCACACTTTGGCTTGTTCAAAATGATGTAGCTTCTAGCACAATTTGACGGTTTTCCTTAGGAAATGTAGAAATCATTGTAGGAACTTGTTCAAACTAAGTTCTGAGTATATTCTACGTCTGCATATTATAATAAAATTTCGAGTAAAGCGAAGTTTAGTCTTGAAGCTCTAAGAGCGTTGCGGACGCTGTGCTTGTTGCTAGCATCTTTTTACAGACGGTTATAACGATGTTGAGAAACAAGTAGTCGTACAGCAGTAACTCTTTGCTCTCCTATTTGCAGCGTTTAATGTATCGTTTGTTCAATCAGCGATCTTGTTTACCTAAACCTTGTCTGAATAAGATCAGCATTTTGATCGGATTTGAAATTATTATTGGTATTCATCTTCAGGCAGAGCGAATGTAATTATTGCTGTTTTGCGTTTTTTTGTACGAGTTATTATTATTCAATTGAGTACGATTACTGCTTAAACAATAGGGTTGTATAATAAAAAAATACATCATTACACATGAGAATGACATTAACTTCAATATGGTTCCCTGGTCTTGACAGTACATAAACAGCTTCGAATTTAAATTTTTAAATCGTCGATGTCCATGCAGTAAACGCTGTTGCTATGCAATAATAACTGAATGTAGGTAAGTACACCGCGTCACAAAACAAAACACTTCTACTGACACCACGAACGGGAGTGACGCTCAAAACCAACGCCACGAGCACATTCACAAAAACGGCACTTTTTAGATGGGAAGTCTGACTTTTAGATCGCTGCTGCGATTATTCTAGGGCTATTTGCAGCGAGCTGGAACTCCCACGATATTCTGGACAGGATATCGTTGCCGGCCTGCTGTTAGCTAGGCACAAATCTGCACTCGCTCTCACCTGAACGTCGGGTGCAACCTCGATGACCTTTTGGATCGCTTTTACTGAAGCCGGGGCCTTACTATAGGGCTCCGCTTCACCACACGTACGGTGTTGCTTATGTACTTGTACACGCACTTATAAAATTGACTGGACCTCCGTAAAATAACATCGAAATACCCTGGTAAGCTGGACCAAATTGATGCCTTGTATCTCGCTGTGCGGAAGCCCAATGCCAAGGAAAACTTCCACAGATAACCTATGACACACTCTCACAATAAAACACTACTTCTAATCAACTTGGGTATTTAATAGAACATAAAAATCACTTATATTGAGGGAGGCTTAACGAAAACACCACCAACATCTTGAAGAAGCTGCCCCCAATCACACAATCAGTTTTTGGAATTTAGTGTGCTGTTGTCACAAGGTGGGAGCATATGCAAGAGTACGAGGGTCTATGTAACACACGGCTGCACCTCAGCAAAATAACGCATTTCTCTCCCTCATTGCATAATCTACTATTCATTTTTACGGTTTTTAAGGTTTTAAGGTTCCCTTTATGATGTATACAAGGAATAAGGAAGAATATTTTGAAATTCAACCCCTAAAGGGTTATAATGGGGGTTCCAATTTTGTATGGAAAAATAATATTAAATAGACATTTCGACTTGAAACTTCGTTAGGAGTACTCCTGAAAAGAAATAAGCAAACACGTATTTCGTGATTTTCGGAAAATCAACCCCTTAGGGGGTGAAATGGGGTAAATTAGCCTCGATATGGGTGTTGTTATTTAGGTTTTTTGGGACGTTGATTGCGAAAATGGCATTTATTTTTAAGTCCAAGACGGTGGACATAAAATTAAAACCCTATAGTGGTGAAACGGGGTTTCAGAGTCAAATTATTTTTGGACAGAACAACGTTGGCCGGGTCAGCTAGTTTTTGAATAAATCTAGTTCACTAAAAAGTCAGTTTGTGAGCTTGGTATACGAGCTATATGTTTAGTTTCAGTAAATTAAATTTTGCTACGAGTGTTAACGAAGTAGGGAAATTTCGAAAGTGATTGACTACTCAGTAAGCGTAGTGGCTTCAGGTCGAGCTAACAGCAACATATTGATTGCAGTGGCGTCCTGTTGCACGAGGTCGGACCCCCTAGTGCTCATAGAATGAGCCCTTAAATCAACTTGAGCGCCACTGAGAAGTTAAATCCGGTAAGAGCTTCCGTGCTGAGCGTATTCGAGGCTCCATTGTTTCACTTGGTTGCAATTTAGTTACGTACGCCCATATTTTCGATTAAAGCGGAAGATACAGTTTGTGTAGAAGCAATTTATACTAGCTCGGAAGTTTCTCGCATTACCTAAAAGTTTATGGAAATATTTCAACAACGGGAAAACAAATTAAAAATTCTACTATTGCGTCAAATCTATGTGGCATAATTCAAGATATAATAGTCGCAGTGTTTGATGGAATTCAGTACACGCGTTGACAAATAATTTTTTTTTCTAAATTTCTATGTGAGATATCTCTAATGATTCTCTTTGCCAAATGGAAACTACAAAACCGTTTAAACACAACAGCTGCAAAATGGACCTGACAGACAATATTTTAATGTGTGCTTGAGAATAGTGTTTTGTTATAGAACATTACTGGTAGCAGTGTTCGCAAAATAGTATATTAAAGTATGAGTGGATAACAAGGTCTTTAAAACACGCGCGAGTTTTCGAGCACGACGGCGTAGCCGGAGTGCTCGAAATAGAGCAAGCGTTTTAAAGACCAATAATCCACGAATACTTTACGCTATTTTTTATTATACCTCCAATACTGGAAATAAATTACGCACTAAAAACTTAGAAATAATTTTTGTCGTGATAAATCGAGAGGGCATAATAATATTGCTACTATAGTTACGAGAATTATTTACGTTTTTGTCGTGTCCATGTCCGTTGTTGCATTCAGTCGTTTCCTTGACAACCTTTAAAGCTCGGCGAGCTTTAATCGCCTGCTTTCGCACGCTCAGGCGTGCTATAAACGGCGATTCTGATGCAGGTATAATAAAAAATAGTATTTTGCTTACTGTGCTGGTAATGAAGAGACAATGATTCGCTTACAAGGAGTCATGAATTGGTGTTGTGCACTCCCGTGGGAGCTTTTTGAGGCCGCGTACTCACATCGATGGGTGCATTGCGTGGCATTGTCCTGAAAACAACGATGGTACCAGACCTTCGATGTCAATGGAAACCTGGTACACTGACAGGCTAAAATTCGACGTCATGGCTGTCTTTTACCTGCTACTACAAGGCTTCAACTGGTTTAAGAAGTTCATTAATCTAGTGATGCTAGCTATGCAATTGATTTTCCGAACACAAAGGCGGCACTCGTATGCTGGTGCTTGCACCTGCTGAGGAACCGACGGTTATGCTGGCGGACCTATCGTCGGTGGTGCTGTTGAAAACAGATCTTGCTGGTCGATATATTGAATATGTTATGACACTGTGTAGGTCAATAATAGCCACATTTTTGCTTATTATGTACGCGGGGAATATCGTGTCGGGGTGACCAATTTAGCTCGTTGCTACATTCACACATAAATAACTAAAGTACTGAGCAAATTAGCAAACTGATGTAATATTAAAAACTTACACAAGTACAAAATTGTAGAAACAACCGTAGTGAACATTATGCGACTGCCCATGTAGCAAGAGAGGTACCCAATTTCGCAAATCTTTTTTCTATAGTACTGCCCATTTTCTTTTCTTTGAGAATCAGGTAAGCTGCTATCTGCTTGGGTTTCCTGGACAATGAGCAGTCCTGGATGTGAGAATTCTTTGTGGTATTACGATGTCCGTGAGCTGTTGGCTACAATTATGTCGTCAGAAGTATGCGTTGTGTGTAAATTGTTTTTGTTCTGGATATGTTTATTACTTTAGTTTTTGAAATATTATATGATTGTCTTATTGATACCACATTTTAGATAGAGTGAGTAATTAAATTCTAAGTTATCACGAAACTACGTGACCACATTCGAGGACCTACTAGCTGCATTGAAGACAATTGGGTTCCAAAACTAAAAATTAAATTAATTGAAATTGCCGAGGGCGCCAACAAGTCTTTAATACCATAAATGTTCCGAGATAGAAGCGAGATCTCATAAACTCGAAAAGTAGGTAGGAGATTGCAAGATAATCTGAAATAAAATAACGTAAGTGCCAGATCCAGAGGGTTACAGTGACAAATAATAAAAGCGCTGTATAATAACAAATATATATACGGGTGTATACAAATTGACGCAAAAGCTCCAGGTAGCGATATTCCTTGTACAATTCTGAGTCGAAAATCTTAATACCAAAATGTTGGATTGGGGTTCATAAGCCCTCACGAGCGGTACATAAAAGCAATTGTTTTTTCAGGTAAAGTACAGTCAGACCACGCCGTTCGCGGCTTTGCGGTTTGCTGATTTGATTTTACGCAGGGCACCTTTGTGCTCCCTTTTCTTTGCCGTTCGCGGATATTTGCTTTGCCGTTCGCGGATGGAATCGTCAACGTTAACTGTTTCAACTTTCACACACTAACGGTCGGTCTTATGAAGGCCACTAATCTGACGTTAACTTTAATTCGCTGTTAAAATAAACAAAAGCGCATAAAAATGTGTTTACTAATGAATAATATGTCATAATCGCCAACGTTTTGATGAGCTTTTGTTTATTTTAACAGCGATTTAAAGTTAACACCAGGTTAGTGACCTTCATAAAACCTGCCCTAAGTAAATAAAGCAGACGTATGCGGTTTATGTCATGAACACCTAAATAAAATTTTTCTGTTGGTCATATTTTAAGTCATCTTTTTAATATCTCAATCCTAGAATAAAAACAGCAGCTTAAAACACGTTTCCCGGAACAACGTGTTTTAAAAATTTTAAAACACGAAACAAATATAGCAACAATAAGGGTTTATTAAATGCGTTTTTGTATCTTGAAGTGTTACATTTATTTGTTTAAGGTAAGCAATTACATTCCCAAACTGCTCAATGCGCAGGTTTTCTTTAACTTTTAAGGATGACTTCAGCATCGAATAATGCTGTCAAAGTGAAGCATGTGACGTTTCTTGCTGCAAATCAAATGAATTAAATATAAATGAAAATGAAAATAATCGGAGACTTACCTTCTCGTCTAAATAGGTAAGAATTACCTCTTCTGTTACCGAGAAGACTTTGTTATTTTCTCACCAATGGCAGAAATTTTAATAAACCTTCTCGTAAGCAGCTTTAGACTTCACGGGCAACAAATTTTCTCGCAATATAATATATTCCCTTTCTTTAAAATATTTTTAGAAATTTGATTTGACTTTGACATTTTCGTTTATAAAATAAACAACATATCCATAGCGACCCGTGACCAACGTGGTTGATCAACAAAAAATATTTTGAATGGCACTCTTGCGAAAACGCTTAAAGTATCTCGGGTGTCTATGCAACTCGACTGCGTCTCGTTGCATAACAACACCCTCGAACTTTAAGCTTGTGTTTTCGCACTCGTATCATTAATGACTATATGTATCACGAACGTGTAAGCACACTTATCGAGCATATTCCTTTGAATCTCGTATTACCAAATGGGGCGTGAAATAAATTGTAAAATTACGACTTGAATAAACAAATGGACATTCGAGCTCTAAATTCAAGTGGCAGACTTGTGTTATGTATGGAATTTTAGTTCAAGCTTTACTGTCTTCTCGAGCGTTTCTGCCGAAAATTCAATTGAGTTTAATTTTTAAAACACGGAAAACCATGTCGTCAGTTGTTCTCTGAAGTCATTTTTTGGCAGTGGTCTATTATGATATGATTTTCGGACTTTTTCCACTGTCTAGGGTGTAAATCCCGAAACGTTGTGTGATTTACACCCTAGACAGTGGAAAAAGTCCGAAAAACATATCATTTCTGCTTCAGATTTGCCAGACAAAAAACGCAGAAAATGTTTGAATTTTTTGAGGTTGCATAGTATAAAGAAATGTAGTTTATGGAACCTAACCCCGTTTTTATCATTTATGTATTTACTTGCGCATCGCGGTTTTGCGCTTCGCGGCATTCTTCTGGAACGTAACCCCCCGCGAACGCCAGGTCTGGCTGTACCCCTTCTGTTTTAAATAGAACAAAATGTCATCAGCAAGAGTTGTTCAAAATGTAAAATTATGGTCCCATACAAAATTTCAGAAATATCGACGTACTTTTATGAAACCGTGTGCATTAGATGAAGTACTTTTGTGATAACATAGTTTCATAAAAGTAAGCCGATATTTCTGAAATTTTTCATGAGATTAGAATCTTACATTTTGAACAACTTTTCCTGATGACATTTTGTCGTATTTAAAACAGAAGGGGTACTTTACTTGAAAAAACAATTGCCTTTATCTACCGCTCGTGGGCATATGAAGATCAATCCAACATTTTCGTATTAAGATTTTCGACTCAGAATTGTACCTGGAGCTTTTGCGCCAATTTGTATACACCCTGTATAACATACAGCAATATTATAGCAATACAAACGGCTGTAGCCGCTTTAAAATGTTCAATGCGCAGGGTGCACCCAATAAACATATT